>AWOL01S0043515.1:0-15879 GCA_000715115.1 Nicotiana otophora
GATTCTCTAGAAGAGGAAGGTCAATATAGCTTGTGTTCAGGAGACTAAGTGGGTAGGGTCGAAAATGAGAAATGTGGACGGGTATAAGTTGTGGTACTCTGGGGTCGTGAGGGGTAAGAATAGAGTGGGTATCTTGGTGGATATGGAGCTTAGAGAGTCTGTGATTGAGGTTAGGCTAGTGAATGATAGACTAATGTTTATTAAGTTGGTGATTGGTGAGTGCACCTTCAATTTCGTTAGTGCTTACGCGCGCAAGCGGGCTTGGATGAAGAAGTTAAAAGGCACTTCTGGGAGGGTTTGGACGAGATTGTGCATTATATTCCACCTGCTGAGAGGTTATTTATATGAGGAGATTTTAATGGCCATATTGGGTCAGCTACTGGTGGCTATGGCGAGGTACATGGTGGCTTCTGCCTTGGGGATAGGAACAGAGAAGGCACTTCGCTGTTAGATTTCACTAAGGCTTTCGAGCTGGTGATTGCGAACTCGACTTTTCCAAGGAGGAGCATCTGGTAACTTTCAAAAGTTTGGTGGTGAAGACTCAGATTGATTACCTCCTCCTCATAAGGTGTGATAGAGGGTTGTGCAAGGATTACAAGGTTATCCCGAGTGAGACCCTCTCGACTCAGCATAGGCTCTTAGTAATGGATGCCAGTATTATGATAAGGAGGAAGAAGAGGTATGCTCATGGTCGACCGAGGATTAGATGGGGAGGTTTAACAAAAGATAAAGCCCAGGAGTTGGAGGGGAGGTTGTCATCTATGGGATCTTGGAGTAGTACTGGGGACGCAAGCGCTATGTGATCAACGACGGCGAACTATGTTAGGGAGGCGACGAGAGGGGTGCTAAGAATATCGAAGGGTTACTCTACAGGCACCAAGGCGACTAATGGTGGAATGATGTAGTCCAAGATAAAGTAGAGGCGAGGAAGGTAGCATATATGATGTTGGTAGGGAGCACAAGTGAGGAGGAGAAGGGAGCGAATAGAGAGAGGTACAAGGTAGCGAGAAAGGAGGCAAAGCTGGCAGTCACGGAGGCTAAGAATGCAACGTTTGGTCGTATGTACGAGGAATTTGTTGAAAAAGGGTGGGGATAGGAAGTTGCTTCGGCTGGCTAAGGGAAAGGAGAGAAAGGCTTGGGATCTGGACCAAGTACGGTGCATCAAAGACAAGGACGGTAGAGTATTGATGGGGGAGTCCCACATTAAGCAGAGATGGAAGGCGTACTTTCATGGTCTTCTAAATGATGAGGGTGACAGGGATATAGTGCTAGGGTATTTGGGGCATTTGGAGAGTCTCCAAGACTTTAGATATTGCAGGCGCATTAAGGTGGAGGAGGTCGTAGGGCCTTTGCGTAAGATGAGTAGGGGTAGAGCGCCAGGGCCAGACGAAATTCCAGTTGAGTTTTGGAAGTGTGTGGGTAGAGCAGGCTTGGAGGGGGTGGCTAGGTTGTTCAATGAAATTTTTAGGACGAAGAGGATGCCGGATGAGTGGAGGTGGAGTACAGTGGTACTGTTGTATAAGAACAAAGATGATATCAAGTGTTATAGTAGTTATAGGGGTATCAAGTTACTAAGCCATACCGTGAAAGTTTGGGAGAGGGTGGTGGAGGTGAGGGTGGGGATGAGGAAGACAATGTCTATATCTGACAACCAGTTTGGATTCATGCCGGGTCGCTCAACTACGGAAGCTATCCACCTTATTAGGAGGTTGGTGGAATAGTATAGGGATAAGAAGAAGGATCTACACATGGTGTTTATTGACTTGGAGAAAGCATATGATAAGGTCCCTGGGGAGGTGATATGGAGATGTCTTGAGGCTAAGGGTGTGTCGGTAGCTTACATTAGAGCTAACAAGGACATGTATGATGGAGCTAATACTAAGCTTAGGACTGTGGGAGGCGACTCAGAGCATTTCCCGGTTGTTATGGGTTACACTAAGGCTCTGCACTTAGCCCGTTCTTATATACCTTGGTGATGGATGCACTGACATACCATGTTTAAGAGGATGTGCCATGATGTTTGTTATTTGCTGATGACATAGTCCTAATTGATGAGACGCCCTAGAGTCTAAGGGTTTTAAGTAGAGCAAGTCTAAGACAGAGTACATGGAGTGCAAGTTCAGCACTGAGTCGAGGGTAGTAGGCAAGGACGTGAGGCTTGGATCATAGGTTATCCCCAAGAGAGGTAGTTTCAAGTAACTTGGGTCGGTTATTAAGGGGGATAGAGAGATCTAAGAGGACATCACTAACCGTATAGGGGCGGGCTGGATGAAATGGAGGCTAGCATCTAGAGTCTTGTGTGACAAGAAAGTGCCACCGATACTAAAAGGTAAGTTTTATAGAGCTGTGGTTAGACCGACCATATTGTATGGGGAAGAGTGTTGGCCGATTAATAACTCTCATATCTAGAAGATGAAGGTAGCAGAGATGAGAATGTTGAGGTGGATGTGCAGGCACACTAGGATGGATAAGATTAGGAATGAAGTTATTCGGGAGAAGGTGGGTGTGGCCCTTGTGGATGACAAGATGCGGGAAGCGAGGCTTAGATGGTTCGGGCACGTGTGGAGGAGAAGCCTTGATGCTCCGGTGAGGAGGTGTGAGCAGTTGGCTATGGTGGGTACGAGAAGAGGTAGAGGGCGGCCTAAGAAGTATTTGGGAGAGGTCATCACGCAGGACATGGCACGACTGCGGATTTCCGAGGACATGGCCCTGATAGAAAGGTCTGGAGGTCAAGCATTAGGGTTGTAGGCTAGGGGTAGTCGAGCTTTTCCTATTTCATACCGGTTGTTAGGCGGGGTTGGATAGGGTTGATCTTCGATGGCTTGTGGTTAATATTGAGTTCACACTATCCTTTCTGTTTTTCTTAGCCCTGGACCTTAATTACTGGTTACTTTTATTGCATGTCATCTATTTTTCATTTTTATGCTTCTGTTACTATTTCTACGGTTTATGCTGACGTTACTGATGAATTATCTCTTCTTGTTTTATTCCCGTCTTCCTAAGCCGAGGTCTATGAGAAACAGCCTATCTGCCCCATCGGGGTAGGGGTAAGGTCTGCGTACACACTATCCTTCCCAGACCCCAATTTATGGGATTTTACTGGGTCGTTGTTGTTGTTGTTGTTGTAAATAATACAGTGAAATCCAAAAGCTCAAGAGTGAAAAATCAATCAAGCATACAAGCTCGCAAATACCATAAACAGAATCAGATGACACACTTGGGAAATTCCAATTCTTTTTTCTACCCACACAGTTAGGGGTACCTAATTGGATATTAACCAAATAATTTTATTTACCCATTTAGAGATAAATTACAAAATAAAATCTTAATAAAACAAGACTGGTAACTTACCCAAGCACGGAGAACTTTGATGGTCTCACTCTCACTTTAGCTGGTAGCAGATACATGGATCTCACAGGAAAGGAACTCTTGCACCATAAAGCACGCCCTTCAAGAAGGGCAACCTCAAACAACCAGACCTTGACTCTTCATCACTACCATAATATTACTTTCCCTAGGCTCTGTGTGGTTGAAGTGATATGCTAGAGCCTTCACATAGTGACTTGTAGGAGTGACTCGCCAGAGGGGTTAGGGTTTCAAGGGGTCGAAGCTATGAGAAGGTGTAGGGATATTTTGATATGTTCTAAGGTTAAGAGAACAAGTTTTAGGAATTAAAAAAATTGCTAAGCGCTAGTAAAATTGGGTTTAGTGAAATTAGAAGAGGGAAATTATAGGGGGGAAGCGAATGTCACAACCCAATTTCACCTATAGGTCATGATGACGCCCAACATCACAGCTAGGCCAGCCAACTAGTGAATTAAACATAAAATTATTCTTTCAATAATTTTTCCGAGTAGTTAAACTCTTCTTAAATTAAAAATTTAAGAAAATAGATAGGTTCTGGTTAAATTAAAAGTCAAAAAAAATAATTAAATCCACAAATTCTACTAGTGTATGTGCCAAGACCTGGTGTCACAAGTGTATGAGCATCTGGTATATTATACAAAAGAAATCCAAAATACCGTCTGAACACAAAATAGATAGAAAACAAATACAAAGGGAGACACTAGGTGATGCGGAACGGCTCAAGAGAAAGCAGCTCACCACTAGGCCTCGGGATAGAGTGGGTGCGCACCGGTAGGTCCTCCTAAGGTCCCTATCTCAGATCCTGCACAAAAAGTGCAGCAAGAGTACATAAACAACGTGTACACAGTAAGTATCAAGCCTAATCTCGAAGAAGTAGTGACGAGAGGTCGACTTTGACACTCACTAAGCGTCAATAATATTAAAATAGAAATATTTAAATAAACATAATTTATGTGAATAACAATAATTTTCTTAACAAGCGGAAATAAATAATTCTTTCAAATTCAATAATTACCAATCAATCAATTAGCTTCACAAGATGAAATAGGATGTCAAGGTATCATGTAATTATTAAAAGCACAATTTCTGCCGAGATCATACGGCCAGATCCAGAGTATCGTGTACACTGTCGAGGGACGTGCGGCACGATCCATAAATGCATCTATGTTGCCGAGGCATTCGGCCCGCTCCACAAGAAAGGAGTAAATTTTTTTATGAACCTCCGGAATAAGAAGTTATTATAAGGCTAACATATAAGGACGTGAAATTTCTATTAACAATCAATTAATTTACACAAAATTCAAGTATATGAAATTTCCGTCTTTTACTATTTTCTCTAACAATTTCCAATATAATTCCACTATTTTAAAAATATAAAGGATGCAATTATCACAAGTAAATTATGATTTGAGCCCTAAACTACCCGGACATAGCATAATTAGTAGCTACTCACAGACTCTCATCACCTTGTGCGTACGTATCCCCCCACAGTTAGCAACAATTATTAATTTAAATTATCTATGGGGTAAATTACCTCTTACAAGGTTAGACAAGAGACTTACCTTGTCTCAAAGTCCACTTCCCGATCACGACGTCTCGTTAAAGTCTCAATTCAATGCCTAAAAATCCGAAACTATACAAATATTATATAAAATAATTAATACATGCTCAATAATTCGAAATTAGACTCTTAAATTAATTATCCGACCCCAAATGGTAAAATTCCTAAAATTCACCCTGGAGCGGTGCCCGAATTCTACAAATTTTCGGAGGCAATTGTTACCCATAATCTCAAGAACTCAAATATACATTTTCCATCCAATTCCACAACCATTTTCGTGGTTAAAATCTCATTTTTTTCAAAACCAAGGTTTTTCATCTAAACCCTTGATTTTCATGATTTACAGGCTATAATCTACCCATAATCTATGTATTTAACTCAATGTGTGTAGAATTAACTTACTTTCAAGTTGTTAGTTGAAATCCCCTCTCAAAAAGCTCCAAAATCGCCTAAGAATGGTGGAAAATGGGCTAAAATGGCTGTTTTCCCGTTCCTTTAAACGTTCTGTCCAAACAGCCCTCTCGTTTCTACGGCTCGCAAGCCGCTTCCGCGGCTCCGCATCTGCGGAAAATACCTCGCAGATATGGCTCTCCCCCTCAGCTAGCTCGGTCGCTTCTAAGGTCATCGACTCGCACCTGCGAGACTGCTTCTGCGGTGCAAGCACCGCACCTGCGCCCTATTCCGCTTCTGCGCTGCATTCCTCGCATCTTCGCCTTCGCAGGTGCGGTCCATTTCCCGATTCTGTGGTCCCTGGAAGCCCCCCTCTTGGCCGCTTTTGTAGCTCGTGGCTCGCTTTTTCGAGCTCGTGGCTCACTTCTGCGAGCTCGCACCCGTGGCTCCCCATGCGCTGGTGCGGTTACACCAGAAGCTGGAAGCTTGAGTTGTTCTTCTCAAGTCCAAACTTGGTCCGAGCCTCGTCCGGTTAACACCCGAGGCCCCCGGGGCCCCGCCTGAACATACCAACAAGTTTGACATCATAAAATGGACTCGCTCGAACCCTCGAAATGCGTAACACAACATCAAAACTACGAATCATACCCCAAACCAAATTGATTCAACTTAAAACCTTAAAATTCTTCAAACTTACTTCGAACGCGCCGAAACATACTTAAACTACTCGAAATGACACCAAATTTTGCGTGCAAGTCTTAAATCACCATACAGAGCTATTCCCAGGCTCGGAATTCCAAACTGACCTTAATCACTCCAAAACCTACTCCAAACCAAATTTAAAGAACCTTAAACCTTTAAATAGTTGATTTTAACTATTAAGCGCTGAAACGCTCCCGGGTTGTCCAAAACACGATTTGAATATACGCCCAAGTCCAAAATCATCATACAAACCTATTGGAACCGTCAAATCCTGATTTCGGGGTCATTTTCTAAAAATGTTGACCGAAGTCAAACTTGGCCTTTCAAAGCCAAACCAAGGAACCAAGTGTTCCGATTCCAACTCGAATACTTTCAAATCCCGAACTAACCATCCCCACAAGTCATAAAATAGTAAAAACACATACGAGGAGTCTTATTTAGGGGAACGAGGTTCAAAAAGAAAAACCGACTGGTTGAGTCGTTATATTCTCCACCTCTTAAATAAATATTCATCCTCGAACGTGTTTAGAATTATACTTGGAGTGCCGAGTAAATGTGGATATCTGCTCCGTATATCCTCCTCGGCCTCCCAAGTCGCTTCCCCAACTGGTTGGCCACTCCACTGGACTTTTACTGTAGAAATCTTCTTGGACCTCAATTGGCGAACCTGTCTATCAACAATGGCAACTGGTTCCTCTTCATAACCCAAGCTCTTATTTAGCAGTACTATACTGAAGTCTAACACATATGACAGGTTGGCATGATACTTCTGGAGCATACATACATGAAGAACCATATGAACTCCTAATAAACTAGGAGGCAAAGAAAGCTCGTAATCAACCTCCCCAACTCGTCTCAACACCTCAAATGGGCCTATAAACCTTGGGCTTAACTTGCCCTTTTCCCCAAATCTCGTGATTCCCTTCATCGGCGAAACATCCAAGAGAACTTTTTCACCCACCATAAATGATAAATCACGCGCTTTCTGATCCGCGTAACTCTTCTGTCTGGACTGTGCTATACGAAGTCACTCCTAAATCAACTTTATCTTTTCCAAGGCATACTTCAACAAATCAATACCATATAACTTAGCCTCACTGGGCTCAAACTATCCGATGGGCGAACGACATCGTCGACCATATAAAGCCTCAAATGGAGCCATCTTGATGCTGGATTGGTAACTGTTGTTATAAGCAAACTCGTCCAAAGCCAAGAAACGATCCCACTGACCTCCAAAGCCAATCACACATGCCCTGAGCATATCCTCCAAAATCTAAACTGTCCGTTAAGACTGCCCGTCAGTTTTCGGATGAAAGGTTGTGCTGAGCTCTACATAGTTCCCCAATTCACTCTGTACTGCTCTCCAAAAATGTGAAGTATACTGAGGGCGTCTATCTGATATGATGGAAATTGGCACACCGTTCAACCAAACTATCGCCTGAATATAAAGTTACCTCTCTAAAGTATACGTAGTCACAACCGGAATGAAGTATGCCTTGGTCAACCTATCGACAATGACCCAAACTGCATCAAACTTTCGTAAGGTCCGCGACAACCCAACTACAAAGTCCATAGTAGCGTGTTCCCATTTCCACTCCGGTATAGTCATTTGTTGAAGTAGGCCACCTGGCCTCTGGTGCTCATACTTAACCTGCTGGCAATTTAGGCACCTAGCTACATACTCAACTATGTCCTTTTTCATTCGCCGCCACCAATAATAATGCCTCAGGTTACGATACATCTTCGTAGCACCTGGATGAATAGAATACCGAGAATTGTGTGCCTCCTCTAGAATCTTCTCCCTCAGTCCATCCACATTAGGAACACATAGACGATCCTGGAGTCGCAGACATCATCTTCACTGATAGTAACGTCCTTGGAACCACCTCGTAGTACCGTTTCTCAAAGAACCAATAAGTGTGGGTCATCAAATTGGCGAGCCTTGATCTGCTCAAATAGTGAAGACCGGATCAAATAGTGAAGACCGGGCTACAACACATGCAATAACTCGACTGGGCTCTGATATATCCCATCTCACAAGTCTGTTATCCAAGGACTGAATATCCAAAGCTAATGGCCTCTCCTCTGCTGAAATTAAAGCTAAACTACCCATACTCCCCACCTTTCTACTAAAGGCATCCGCAACTACATTTGCTTTGCTCGGATTACAGGATAGTAATATCATAATATTTTAGTAACTCAAGCCATCCGCGCTACCTTAAATTTAAGTCCCTTTGCTTGAACAGATGTTGCAAACTGCGATGATCAGTGTAAACCTCACAAGACACCCCATAAAGATAATGCCTCCAAATCTTAAGAGCGTGAACAATTGCAGCTAACTCTAAATCATGTACCATGTAGTTCTTCTCGCGGGGCTTCAGCTGACGTGAAGAATATTCGATAAATCGCCCCTCCTACATTAATACACAACCCAAACCAACGCATGAAGCGTCATAATACACTGTATACATCCCCGAACTGGAAGGCAACACTAACACCGGTGCTGTAATCAATGTTGTCTTGAGCTTCTAAAATTTCACCTCGCAATCATTGGACCATCGGAACGGAGCACCCTTCTAGGTTAATTTGGTCAAAGGTGCTGCAATAGATGAAAACCCTTCCACGAATCGACGATGATAACCCACTAACCCTAGGAAACACCTGATCTCAGTCACCGAAGTGGGACGTTGCCAATTCTGAACTGCCTCGATCTTTTTGGGATCAACTTTAATACCCTCAGCCGATACAATATGCCCCAAAAAAGCTAAGAGTCTAGCCAAAATTTACACTTGGAGAACTTAGCATATAGCTTTTGTTCCCGCAAGGTCTGAAAAACCACCCTCATATGCTACTCGTGCTCCTCCTTACTACGCGAGTAGATAGAAATGTCATCAATAAAGACAATGACAAATGAGTTAATATATGGCCTGAGCACCCTGTTCATCAAATCCATAAACGCCACCGGGGCGTTAGTCAAACCGAAGGACATCACTAGAAACTCATAATGACCATATCTAGTCCATAAAGCGGTCTTCGGAACATCCGAATCCTGAAACTTCAACTGATGGTACCCCGAACTTAAGTCGATCTTAGAGAATACCCTAGCACCCTGCAACTGGTGAAATAGATCATTAATACGCGACAATGGGTACTTGTTCTTAATAATGACTTTGTTCAATTGGCGATAATCAATACATATTCGCATCGTTTCATCCTTCTTCTTCACAAATAATACCGGTGCACCCCAAGGCGATACACTCGGTCTGTCGAACCCTTTGGCTAGCAACTCATCAAGCTGTTCTTTCAACTCCTACAATTCTTTCAGAGACATGCAATACGGTGGGATAAATATAGGCTGGGTATTTGGAGCCAAGTCAATACAAAAAGCAATATCACGATTGGGTGGCATAACTGGAAGATCTGAAGGAAATACATAGGATAACTCTCGGACTATAGGCACTGAATCAATCGCCAGAGTCTCTGTAGTAGTGTCCTGAATATAGGTTAGATAAGCCAAACAACCCTTCTCGACCATGTGTCGAGCCTTCAGAAAGGAAATAACTTGATTAGATGCGCTGACAGACGAACCCTTCCATTCCAATCTAGGAAACGCTGGAATCGCCAAGGTAACAATCTAGGCATGGCAATCTAGAATAGCATGATATGGAGATAACCAGTCCATGCCCAGGATGATCTCAAAGTCGGTCTGCTCAAGCAGCAGAAGATCTGCTCTAGTTTCATAACCATAGAATGTAATGCAGGACCGGTAGATACCATCCACAACAACAGAATCGCCCACAGGAGTGGACACATAAACAAGAGTACCCAAGGACTCACGAGAAACACCTAGGAAATGAGCAAATAGAGATGACACATAGGAATATGTAGACCCTGGATCAAATAATACGGGGGCATCTTTGTTGTAAACAGAAATATCACCTGTGATCACGGCATCTGAGGCCTCTGTATCTGGTCTTGTCAGAAAAGCATTGAACCGAGCTAGAGCGCCACCTGGCTAGCCTCCACCTAGCTGGCCTCTACCTCTAGGACGACCCCTACCCACCTGCCCTCTACTTTTGGGTGGACGGACGACTGGTGGAGCAACTAGTGTGGTAATCATAGGCTGCTGACCCTGCTACACTGGTCTACCCCGAAGCCTGGGGCTGAATCTCCGCATATGACTGCAATCCTCGCACTCGAAACAACCTCTCGGTGTGATGGGCTGCTGACTTGAAGTCTGGCCCTGGTGACCTGAATACCCATTGGAAGAACCACGAATAGCCGGTTGGCGGTAAGAACTCTCTAGCATAACACTGAAATAAGGTCGCACTGGAGTACACCGAGGAGGTGGTGGTGCTGGATATGGGGGCCTGCTGGACTGCCCTCTCACAAACTGACATCTACTCCTGGACGGAGTACCTCTAAACTCTCCAGAATATCTAAACCGCTTATCTCTCATAACCTGCTCTCGGCTACTGACGCACACCCTCAATCCTCCGGGCTATCTCCACAACCAACTCATAAGAAGTCCCCATCTCAACCCCTCAGGCCATAGTGGCCTAAATACCAGTATACAAACCTGCAACAAACCTCCGTACTCTCTCTGCATCAATAAAGAGTATCATAAGTTCATGGAGAGAGAACTCAGAGAACCTCGCCTCATAATCGGTCACTGACATCTGACCCTACTGGAGATGCTCAAACTGAAACCGCAACTCTTCTCTATGGGAGGGTGGAATATACCTATCCAGGAAAATACGGGTGAACCTGTCCCAAGTCAAGGGAGGAGAATCTGCCGGTCTGCCAAAAAGATAGGACTTCCACCACCTACGGGCCTTGACTTCCAGCTAAAAAGTAGCAAAGTCTACCACATGAGACTCCAATATCCTCATGTTATGCAGTCTGTCCCTGCACCGATCAATGAAGTCCTGGGCTCCACCCACGGGTAGTGCACCCTGGGTCTGATATACAGTAGCTGCCTACCCATGGGCCTGTGTGGTAGGGGTCTGTGCTCCCCCGCCTACCTGAGAGGTGGCTGGGTCTGCCGAAAATAAACAGGCCTGAGTCATAGTGTCCATGAACCGCAGCATACGGCCCATGACTTCCTGAAATCCTGGGGTAGAGGTGAAATCCACCGATGCTGACTCTGCTGCGGGCACCTCGCCCTGTTCCTCGATAATAGGATCCTCTACTGGATCCACTAGTGGTACAACTAGGATAACTCTGGGACGTCCTCATCCCCTACTACGGGCTGGAACCTTCCCTCGGCCTCTACCAACTCAGGGAGTAGCTCTTCCCTGGTCTGGCACCTCATTAGAGCGCGTTCTCACCATGTGTGAGAGAATAAGAGAAAAATACTTAGTACTACATCAACTGCACGATAGGAAATGAAGAAAGGTAGTTTCCTAACACCCTATAGCCTCTCGAAGATAAGTACAGACGTCTCCGCACCAATCCGCAAGATTTTATTAGGCCTTCTCATAACTTGTGAGACCTACGTGAACCTAGTGCTCTGATACCACATTGTCACGACCCAATTTCACCTATAGGTCGTGATGGAGCCCAACATCACAGCTAGGCCAGCCAATTAGTGAATTAAACATAAAATTATTCTTTGAAAAAAAAAATCGAGTAATTAAACTCTTCTTACTTTCAAAATTTAAGAAATTAAAGAGGTTCTGGTTAAATTAAAAGTCAAGAAAAATAAGTAAATCCACAAATTCTACTAGTTTGTGTGCCAAGACCTGGTGTAAAAAGTGTATGAGCATCTAATAAATTATACAAAAGAAATCTAAAATATTGTCTGAGCACAAAATAGACAGAAAACAAATACAAAGGGAGACACTGGGTGCTGCGGAATGGCTCAAGAGAAAGCATCTCACCACTAGGCCTCGGGATAGCATGGGTGCGCACCGGTAGATCCGACTAAGGTCCCTGTCTCAGATCCTGCACAAAAAGTGCAGCAAGTGTAGCATGAGTACATAAAGAACGTGTACCCAGTAAGTATCAAGCCTAATCTCGAAGATATAATGACGAGAGGTTGACTTTGACACTCGCTAAGGGTCAATAATATTAAAATACAAATATTTAAATAAACATGATTTATGTGAATAACAATAAATTTCTTAACAAGGGGGAATAAATATATCTTTCAAATTCAATATTTTCTAATTAATCAATTAGCTTCACAAGCTGCAATAGGATGTTAATGTATCTTATAATTATTATTATTAAGCACGATTTCTGCCGAGGTATCGTGTACACTACCGAGGGACGTGCAACACGATCCATAGATACATCTATACTGCCTAGGCATTCGGCTCGCTCCACAAGAAAGGAGGACATTTTCTTATGAACCTCCGGAATGAGAAGTTATTATAAGGATAACACATAAGGACATGAACTTTCTATTAACAGTCAAGTAATTTACACCAAATTCAAGTATATGAAATTTCGGTCTTTTACTATTTCCTCTAACAATTTTCAATATAATTCCAGTATTTTAAAAATATGAAGAATGCAATTATCACAAGTAATTCATGATTTGAGTCCTAAACTACCCAGACATAGCATAATTAGTAGCTACGCACGGACTCTCATCCCCTTGTGCATACGTAGCCCCCATAGTTAACAACCACTATTAATTTAAATCACCTCTGGGGTAAATTCTCTCTTACAAGATTAGACAAAAGACTTACCTTCTCTCAAAGTCCACTTCCCGATTACAACGTCGCGTTAAAGTCTCAATTTGATGCCGAAAAATCCGAAACTATCCAAATGTTATATAAAATAATTAAAACATGCTCAATAATTCGAAATTAGACTCTAGATTAAATACCCCACCCCAAATGGTAAAATTCCTAAATTTTACCCCGGGCCCACATGCCCAAATTCCGGAACCTTTCGGAGGCAATCATTACCCATAATCTTAAGAACTCAAATATACAATTTCCATCCAATTCCATAACTATTTTCGTGGTTAAAATCTCATTTTTTTCAAAACCAAGGTTTTTCATCTAATCGACCCATAATCTATATATTTAACTCAATGTGTGTAGAATTAACTTACCTTCAAGTTGCTAGTTGAAATCCCCTCTCAAAAAGCTCCAAAATTGCTTAAGAATAGTGGAAAATGGGCTAAAATGGCTGTTTTCCCGTTCCTTGAAACGTTCTGTCCAAACAGCCCTCTCGCTTCTGCGGCTCCGCATCTGCCGAAAATACATCGCAGATAGGGCTCTCCCCCTTAGCCGGCTCGGTCGCTTCTACGGTCAGCGGCTCGCACCTACGAGACTGCTTCTGCGGTGCAAGCGTCGCACCTGTGCCCTATTTCGCTTCTGCGCTGCCTTCCTCGCACCTGCGCCTTCGCATTGAAGGTTTTAAAGTTCTTAAAATTTTGGTTTGACGTAGGATTTGGTGTTATCGAGGTCCGATTAGAATTCTGATCCTGAAAATAGTCCCGTATGGTGATTTGTAACTTGCACGCAAAATTTGGTGCCATTCCGAATAGTTTAAGTATGATTCGGCACATTCGGAGTGAGTTGGAAGAACTTGAAATTTATAAGTTGATTCGATTAGTTTTGGGGTGCGTTTTTTGTTTTGATATTGTTTTATGCGTTTCAAGGGTTCGAGCGAGTACTTTTTATGTTTATGAACTTGTTGGTATGTTTGGAGGCCCCGGGGTCCTCGGGTTCTTTTCGGACGATGAAAGAACTGCTAGTGCACCAGTTCTGGTATGTCCGCACCTCCGAGATTTTTGGCAGCAAGTGTGAGCTCGCAGGTGCGAGCATTTTACCATAGAAGCGGCCTGGTAAGGACTGCCCAATAGTCATTGAAGCGAGGCAGGGACCGCACCTGCGAAGGCGCAGGTGCGAAGCACCCGATCACAGGAGCGGGGAGGGTCGCAGGAGCGACACATATGCCGCAGAGGCGGCCTTGCAATACAGGCAGGCCTGGGCATGGTCTGCACCTGCAGTGTTTTATCCGCAGACGCGGAACCGCAAGTGCGATAGTGGCATCGCAGATGCGAAAACTGATGGGCAGTGAGGTTCATTTAAGTCGAGGACTTAGGCTATGTTGGCTCATTTCAATCATCTCTTGGGCGATTTTTGAACTCGTTGGAGAGGGGTTTTCGCCTAGCTATTGGAGCTAAGTAATTTCTATTCAACGTAAGTTAAATAGATAGATTATGGGTAGATTTTAACAAGTAATATTGTGGAAGTTAAAGTTTAGTTGAAAAATCTAGGTTTTGATAAAAATGGGATTTAACCACGAAAATGATTATGAAATTGGGTAAAAATTATAATTTTGAGTTTGTGAGGTTATGAGTAACAATTATGTTTGAAAATGTTTGGAAACTGGGCATGTGGGCCCGGGGGAAAATTTAGGAATCTTCCAGTTTAGGTTGAGTAATTACCCCAATAGTTAAATTACGAACTTTTAAGTATATATTGATTTATTTATATAATATTTGGCTAGCTTCGGGTTGTTTGGCACAAAATTTGAGGATTTAGAGCGGATTTATGGATAGAAAGCTAGCTTGTGAGCGAGGTAAGTCTCTTGCCTAACCTTATAAGAGGGAACTCGTTCCCTTAGGTGTATTTTTGTTGTGCATTACTTGTGTGGGGAGCTACGTATGCACTAGGTTACGAGAGTCCTTGCATAGCTATATTCCATGAGATGTCCGGGTAGTCTTAGATTTACATCATGCCTTATTTGTACTGTCATGTTTGTTATGTATATTAATTATCTTAAATAGAGTTGAGACTAAAGATTTTAAAGTTGAAAAATTCCAAGTTAAATTTCTTATTTTGGGGAAAGAATTGAAGAATAATTAATAACTCTAAGAAATTCATGTCCTCTCTGTTGCAAGTACTTTCGCGAGCGAGGTAAACTTCTCTATTCTCATGGGAGCGGGTCGTTATTCTAGGAAATATAATAGATGCATATATGGTTCTTGTCGATCGATCCTCGACAGTGCACACGGTATTTTGGATCGGGACGTATGACCTCAGCATAAATCGTGCATGATAATACTTGGAAAATCGATTACACTTGATATTATGTTATGGCTTGAGAGGTACAATTTGTTTAATGGCCGAAAGTGATTTGGAACTAGTATGTGTTAGAGGGAGATTTTGGAATTTATTATCAGTTAATGATTCATTTATTCACTGCTTGTTATTGTTTTATTATTATTGTTATTTCCATGTTCCATACCTGTTTAGATGTCGACCCCTCGTCACTACTTCTTCGATGTGACGATCCGGCCGGTCGTTTCGAGAGTTATAGCCCTGTTTCCCCCATTTCTATTTCCTTTATGCTCTTAAGTTATATTATGATATACCGGGTTAGTTGGTTTGGGTCTGGAGTAGTTTCGGAGTGCAATGAGACACTTAGTCTCTAAAGTAGAAGCTTAAGTTAGAAAAGTCAACCGAATGTTGACCTATATGTAAACGATCTCGGAACTTAATTCTTATATTTCCATTAGCTTCGTTAGGTTATTTTGGACTTAAGAACGCGTCTGAAATGTGATTTGGAGGTCCGGAGTGGAATTAGACTTGAATTGGCGAAAGTTGTAAATTTTGCGATTTCAGTCGGTAGTGGAAAATTTGATATCAGGGTCGGAATGGAATTTCGGAAGTTGGAGTAGGTTCGTAGTGTCATTTGTGATGTGTGTGCAAACTTTGAGGTCATTCGGACGTGGTTTGGTTGGTTTCGGCATCAGATGCCGAATTTGGAAATTTAGAAGTTCTTAGGCTTGAATCCGAGGGTAATTTGGTGTTTGGATGTTGTTGTGAGTGATTCGAAGGTTCGACTAAGTTTGTATGTTGATATATGACTTGTTGGTATTTTTGGTTGAG
>AWOL01S0043520.1:0-10635 GCA_000715115.1 Nicotiana otophora
AGAAGAGTTCAATTAATGGCAAAATCAGAACAGTACACAATACTGTTATTAACAAAAAAAAAAGTATGTATAATAAATAAAACCGAAGTTTTTATATACTGTTTTTATGTTCTTCAAATCGTCTTACGAATTTCAATACTCTGATGAAGTTTTTATATCTTCAAATCAGAATAGTAAAATTCAGAATGAGTAGAAAACCACACAGGTTTTAATCTCCACAAACAAAATACAGAATATAAAAAAAATAATTTCCTTAAGATTGTTAATATTTTGTATTGTTGTAATAAACAATTTAACTTTCTGAAAAAATAAAAACAGAAAGTTAGTAATAGTTGTTTAACGAAATAGATTCTGGAAAACAAAAAGAAACAGTATAGGAATAAATCGAGCCCACTGAATATACAGTGTGTCCTTAAGGAAATTATTTTCCTCAAATACCCGAGGTATTGGAATATATCCTCCCAGGATAGAACGATTTAACTCACCAGTGTATTGGTACCAAAACTCTGATGAACTGCGAACCACTCAATGGTCGTAAAACACACTGGAAAATATTGTGCAGAAGAAGAAGAAGAAGCTCAGAAAATTTCGTACCGGGTCGCGGGTCATGGGTTATTAATTAAATAATTAAAAGAAATTTTATCCAAAAAGATTAATCAATCAATCGATCTTTGACCGAAGCCGAAGCCGAAGCCGTAGCCGTAGCCGTAGCCGAAGCCGAGCGAGCGACGACGACGACGGCGCGAGGCTTGCTTTTTTTTTAACTCTTTAAGAGCTAGAAGAAGCGCAATTATATATGTACCCATCAAAAGCCTTTTCTTCCTCCGATATGGGACAATGTCCCTTTCCCAAGGGAAACTCAAATATTTCATTTTCCCTCCATTTCTCATTCACCTTCTTTAAGCTACACAAGCTTAAAATTCCAACATATCCATACTTTTTTTTTCCTTTTAGGATCAACAATGTGAAATAACTTTTTAAACCATGCTATCACTGTGATAATTTTTGATAATAATAAAATATTATTATACCAATGTAATATAACATCATATAATACAGAGTAACATAATGTACCCATACTAAACTCTGTTATGAAATAAAAATAATTTAGTAAAACATGAACAAGAAATATTATTATGAAATAAAAATAATTTAGTAAAACATGAACAAGAAATGGAGATAGAAAGAAGGAAGAGATTTTCTTCTTCAATTGTGTGTATTTTATTATCTATTACAAGGCCTTTATATAGGCATGAAAAGTGAAGAAAAATATGTCATTGAATATATCATTAAACATTTGAGAAAATCATGGAGGAAGAGTAGACATCCACCATAATTTAATTTTTTTTATAACACTCTCCCTTGGATGCCCATAGATAATGTGTCTCGTTAAAAACCTTATTAGGAAAAAACCCTATGGGAAAAAAATTTTAGTGAAGGAAAAGAGTACACAACTTTAGAAATACGCCTTTTGGTTGCCTCGTTAAAAACCTTGCAAGGAAAACCCAGCGGGACAAAACCTTGTAAGAAAAAAAGAGTGCAACGCGTATTAACTCCCCCTGATGAGAGAATCAATTCACATCCTTGAGCCTTCGCATCCCAATCTTATACACTAGTTTCTTGAAGGTTGACGTCGGTAGAGATTTGGTGAACAGATCAGCCATATTATCACTTGAACGGATCTGTTGCACATTGATATCACTATTTGTTTTTTGAAGATCATGTGTGAGAAATAACTTTGGTGAAATTTGCTTTGTTCTATCTCCTTTTATGAATTCTCCCTTCAATTGAGCTATGCATGTTGCATTGTCTTCATACAAAATTGTGGGTAGTTTGTCACACTTCAAATCACATTTATCTCGAATAAGGTGTATTATAGACCTCAACCATATACATTCTCGACTTGCTTCATGAATAGCAATTATCTCTGCATGATTAGATGAAGTAGCCATGATTGATTGCTTAGTCGATCGCCAAGATATGGCATGCCTCCATATGTAAACATATAGCATGTTTAAGATCGAGCCTTGTGTGGGTAAGATAAATACCCAGCATCGGCATATCCAACAAGATCGGGACTGCAATCATTGCCATAAAATAATCTCATATCAGTAGTCCCTTTTAGATATTGCAATATGTGTTTGATTCCATTTCAATATCTCCTTGTAGGAGCAGAGCTATATCTTGTTAAGACATTAACTGAAAAAGTTATGTCATACCTTATAATGTTATAAAGATACATTAGTGCACCCGTTGCACTAAGATATGGTACTTCGGGACAACGAAGCTCTTCATTATTTTCATGAGGTCGGAATGGATGTACTTTATCTATATAGAATCGCTTTAAAATCATTTTAGTGTATGATGATTGATGGACACAAATTTCATCTTTCATATACTCAATTTGTGGACCAAGACAAAATTGTCTTTCCAAGATCTTTCATTTTAAATTCTTTCTTTAAATAGTCTACTACTTTAGGAAGCTCCCTAGGAGTTTCAATAATATTTAAATCATTAACATACACGGTGATTATAACAAATTTAGATCCAAATATTTTTATAAATAAATAAAGATAAATTGAATCATTCATGTACCCTTCTTTCAACAGGTACTCACTCGGGCGATTATACCACATGCACCTTGATTGTTTCAATCCGTATAAGGATTTCTTGAAAACCTTAGTATGCTTCAGAATAATTTAAATTCTTCAATGATTTCCATTATACGCATATCACATTTTTCTTGTATTGCCAGATTAAAACCTGAAATGGCGACATCCACCAAAGGAGAACATGTCTCTAAATAATTAATGCCATGATATTTATAAATTTTTTTGTGACACAAGTCGTCTTTATGTCTATCGACTTGACCTTTTTTCGCACAAGAACACATTTATACCTCCACTGGCTTTATACTTTCAGGTGTTGGGACTATCCGTCCAACTTCATATTTTTCAAGTGAAATCAATTTTCTTTGCGTATTTTTTATTTGGCCAATCATTTATCTGTCCAAATTTCATGACAGATTTGAGCTCAAGATCCTTGTCAATATTAATAATATTGAGCGTTGCATTATATTAATAATATCGTCGACGATCATTTTATATCGGTTCTACTATTACCCAATAAAGACATAACTTATTGAGATCTCTTTATCTTATTATTTTCAGGTACCTGAGCCTCTCCCATGAGGTCTTATGAAGTGTTATGTCGTGGTGCTCTTCTAGAGCACTTGCCTCCTTATTATGACCATCTTGAACATTTTCTCTTCTCCTTCTTCAAGGAATTTTATCTTTGGAACCGATTAGTCTATTATGCTTCATGCATGCCATAGACTATATTCATTATGAACTTTATTTTATTTTGAGCGTTCGCAGCTGAATATGTCATTTAGCTTTGGGTCAGCAAATACGCCTGGCAATAATTTGCAAATGAATTATCACTTGAACTAAGTTCACATTTTCCTGTACGAGAATTTCGATATACTCATAATAATTTATTAAATGTATTATTTTCAGCTGCCCATTTTCTCCCCCTATTGTTGGGATCACCAACATATATCCCTAGCCTTATTTGGAGATCCATCTTTGTGCATTGTGGTGGAACAATTAAATCATATAGTACATTCATATTTCTAGATAAAAATTATTTGGTTGCTGACCCTGAACCGATTGTGATAGGGAGAACTTGTCATAACTTGGCTAGATGCGTAAAAGTATTGTTATATATTAAATAATATATCACATGCCAAATTTTATTTTGGCAGTTTTGTTCTCATAACCAATGGTTTAGATATAATTAGAGGCATACAATTTCTGCTAAACCAACTTGGATTTAAATCAGTATTATCAAGATAAATCATCATAATTTATATTCTGAAACTATGCTCTAATAATTTGAGCAATCAATCATGCAAAAGCCAAACTATAAGTTGATAACAAATGCACATGTGACCATAGAATAGATGCATCTATTAAAATCATATAATAGTAAACGGTTCACATGGAAGGTGATTGGGCCCATATATTTATCACCTTTTATTCGTTCCAGAAATCAAGGGTTTCTATCCCAACCTTAACTGGTATATCATGAGAATAAACAGCAGAAGAAAATTCTTGAAGAATCTTATATTTCTTCAATATATGTCAATGTAATTCTCAATTAATTTTTCGCATCATAATTGAACCGAGATGGTCAACCAGCCATGACAACTAATATTTATTTCAGTAAATCTCTAATTTACTTGTTGCTTGTGATTGCATCATCATGCTTATACTTGTGTAGTACAAATAGAAAGAAAATCGGGTAACCTTTCATATTTACCCGTTATAATTATAAAAATATGAAAATATTCAATATTCCTTTCATTTATAATCTCAATATGCCAACCACTTTGACTTATATATTTGAAACTCAAAAAGTTTCTTTTGAGACTTACTACAATATCAATATCATGAACAATTGCACTCATCCGGGTAG
Organism: Nicotiana otophora; assembly: GCA_000715115.1. Classification (NCBI taxonomy): domain Eukaryota; kingdom Viridiplantae; phylum Streptophyta; class Magnoliopsida; order Solanales; family Solanaceae; genus Nicotiana; species Nicotiana otophora. Next base: position 4,480 of record AWOL01S0043520.1, read on the forward strand.
TAACAAATTAGCTTTCGGAGCTTTTAATTGATTTTTTACTACAAGATCTTTTGTCACACTATCCATATGATGAATGTCTCATTTACGAAGAAAACCATATCATAATAACTGTTATGATTAAAATCATCATAAGCAAAAGTATTTCTTGCATTAATTTGCCTTTAATAACCTTTTATAAGGCACAACAAAAATATTTTTGGCGTATCACATGTACGCGACCAATGACATATTCATGTAACTACACAATAATATTTATTCTCTTTATTTCACTCAAACCTCCCTTAGAGGTGAGTTGTGTGATATTCATCCAATCATGCAATTGCATATCTTTATTCATTGCTTTTATCACATATTGCCACATTCATCTTAAGGAATGAGTCTGCATTCTCAATGTTTATCACAAGTCATATTTTCTTCAAAGAATGGAGTATAATCATAGCGACGTGCTGTATTATTTTTTTCATACCAATTTGATGGTAAACATTGCCTTCACCTTTTGAAGGATATATTTTGAGAACTATTATTGTTCTCTCATTTTATAATTATCATAATGATGACTATTATTATTTTTCCATTTGTCACACTAATGTTCATTCGTCAAGCACTTGTCTTCATTTAGGCTTATTATGCACTGCTATCACATTCACTTCAAGAATGGAGCACATCAAGTGGGACAACCTTCATGTTTTTCATGACAAATACATTATTTTTCTTTAGTCATCATTATATCATCAATATGGTACAGTGAAACTCAAACCCAATGTCTTACCAATATAAAGGCATGTTAGGCCATAATGAATTGAGACTCAAACCCAACTCTTATCATCATAGAGCATTGCTTTCGATGTCTTATCCGCGACTTGAACTCATGGTCTTATCCTTAACCTTTGGCATAATAGTCCATCGTGCAACTGAGACTCATCCTCGGTCCTCTAAATCTGTTACCCACAGGGCCACTTATAATGGTTATACATAAAACCATTATATTATAACAATTTTATAAACATTAGCACTTCATCAATTATGACTATAAAACTCATTGCATATAGTTTTGACCTCTTTAAGATAGAAACGAAATAAACTATTTCTTACAGACTGAAAAAATTTAGACCACAGTATATTATGTTAAAAATGACAAAAATATGTAAGTTATACAATTCCTGAGTACTTCAAAAGTGTGAGAACAATTTCATCGGTACTAATAACTCAAACTTTGTTACTATTATCAATGTCACTAACAAAAAAATAATTAAGCACAAAAATATATCCTCAGAATAGTCACTTTTTCTATTATCCAGTAAGCTCAAAGTTATCAGGCCATGCCACTCACTAGTAAAAGTGCACACAATTATAGGGGCCATTGAGTGGGGAGACAAATATTTATTAAAATTATAATTACCGATTTCCTTTCCTTTTTAATCAAAATATTGGATGCAATGGAGGAACTATTACTAGCATAACATAAGCCATAACCCCAAGAATACATGTAACTGACACAAGATCATACTCAGAAAGATTCAATTACCTATTAGTTTTTCTAAACTTTAATAATTTAGACAAGGTCAAGAATTAGTTATTAGGAAATTAAATTGTCAACTCAAAAGACCTAAAAAAACAACAACAAAAGTAATGGAGGAGTAAACCTGGAGCATAGCAGACTCTCTTTCAAGTCCAACCTCACACTTACCTGCTTTTGTACTAACTAGTTATAGTTGTTATTCTTTTCTTATTCTCTTAATGAGATTAATCAGAACATGGGCGGAAGAAGAACCAAAATCAAATATCAATTGGTTAGAGACTCGTGCTGATAACGTGTTATGAAATAAAAACAATTTAGTAAAACATGAATAAGAAATGTTGTTATGAAATAAAAACAATTTAGTAAAACATGAACAAGAAATGGAGATAGAGAGAAGGAAAAGATTTTCTTTTTCAATTGTGTGTATTTTCTTATATATTACAAGACCTTTATATAGGCATGAAAAGTAAAAAAAAAATATATCATTAAACATTTGATAAGATCATAGAGTAAGAATAGATATCCACCATAATTTAATTTTTCTTATAACAAACTCGTGTTACTTTTGCCATTTTCTTGCCTCACTAGTCACTATAGCATATGCATTTGGGCATAAGTTCCCCATTTCGTTAACAAGGAATATGACGTGTATCACACAAAAAGGGAATCCTCAACTTTTTCTCTAAAAGAAAAAACGTTGTGGCTAACAAGACACATCAAAACGTCATTATTTATAACAAGACTAACTGATTAAACATCACCCATTATGTACGCTGATCGCGGAGCAGAAAATTATAACGAGCAATTAACATTAAAAGATTGGCTTTGCTAGGAATAATATAGTAGTTTTGCAGTTTCCCCTAGCATAACAAGATAGGATTACTACGAATATTAGTGGAGCAGTTGGCGTATGTGGGCTTGATAATCCGCTTTGTGTACGTAGTGGGGATTGATATGATATATCGAAGAAAAACTACATTATTTTGCAGATTAAAAGTAGTGAAGTAGCAAGTCTAGCCTCAGAAATCACAATCACGAAGACAAGGATGCTTTTAGAACGTCTACCCTTATCCCAAAAGGAAGAAAAGAAAAAAAGCAAACTAAGGCGTCATCACCAACTTTCTTTTACTCATGCATGCATCCAAATGAACAGTCGTATTCATAAGTTATAGTCTAATGAGTTTAAGTTATATCCACCGTCACTATAAAAAAAAGATTATACCGTTAATATAATTTAAGTGATTATAATATATTATTACTCTATTTTTCACATAGCAAAATCAAGTTTAACGTAAAGAGTTATACCTGATATTATTGGGTAATTAGTACAATGATTCTTTATATTGTAGTTGTAAATTATGTGCGTGGAATCTCCAAAAAATATTATCGCATCTGTGTTGGATCCTTTAAAAATGTACTACTTTTGGAGGACCTCGATAATATTTTTGCAGAATCCGAGCAACATAAGCTGTAAGTGCAAAGAAACATAAAAATCACAGTACTCCCTTTGTCCCATTTTATATAGTGTTGTTTGATGGTCACAATGTTTACGAAAAAAAAAATTAAAGACTTCTGAAAGTTATGGTCTAAAACAAGGAGTAAATTTCATGGATGATCATTGAGCTTTGTGTTCATTACACAAAAGTCACTTTTCTTTTTTTTTGTCACGTAAAAGTTATTCAATTTTGTGTTTGTTACATAAAAGTCACTTTTCTTTCTTTGTTGCGCAAAAATTATTATACGTTGCTCTAGTTATCACAAAAGTGACTATAAATCATCTCATTAAAAATAAAATAAAAAATTTAAAGTTAAATTATTTCTAAGTATAAAAATATAAGCATTATTTTTTGTAATAAACTAAAAAGGAAAATGCTTCACCCATTGAAGGAATATATAGAAGTCTTGAATGGGAAATGAGAGTACATAGGTGATTCTTTTTTCTTTTTCACCAATTGATGAAGTACATTCATTTTTTTTGTTCTGTCCTCTCACTCTTTTGTGGATATATAATTCTAGCCAGACATGAGTGAGAGTTTTTTTCAGAAAGCAAATTAAGCTTTTGAATAGCTACTTAATTCTCGTATGTCCTTAATTATTCTTGACTTTGGTGGTTTTGCATGAGTTTGTGAATTGTGATGCACCGCGTGCCTGTCACCCAAATCATTTTGTCTTCCATTCAACTTTGTCTCCGTACCCAGTTAGTTAGCACGGAAAGAACGAGTAAAGCGGCTCTAACTAAAGCGGCTCTTTGCTTTTAGTGCAATAATACTAGGTATATATGTCGGTCGGGTTGGTTCGAATTTTTCAATTATCAAATCAAACCAATGGTATCGGATTTTTATATTTATAAACCAAACCAATAAAGCCGGGTTTTTCAATCTTGGATTTTTTGGGGTTTTCGGGTTGTTTTCCGGTAAAGTCTTCTTAGCATAAAATATGTAACTTCTGCTTCAAATAATTCTTAAGTGTTAGTAAAATACAACTATATAATGTGTTTTCCAAGAAACTAACATAATAATATGAGATAAGTCATAGCATTATACTAAAATATTCAATAACAAAGATAAAATAATAAAATTACATAAAACAAATATTGCTAATTAATAAGTCATAATAAAAATTAACATAATCTAAAAATATTATATATGTCATGCTAAAATAAGTATAGCTAATAAGTACTAATATTAATTATGTAACTAAGCACTAAAGAAAAAGATAAACTAAGTTATGCATTTCATTATAAACCAATGTAAAACTAAAATAATTATCCAACACTATCGTCATTCCTAGTATCGCAAAAGGTTTAAGAAATATTTATAAATTACATTACAATAAATATTTATATGTATAAAATATTTTTAGAAATTATATAAATGTACTATCGTGTTGGTTTGGTTTCTGATTGACTTTTTTTAGTTAAAACCAAACAAAACTAATTATGGTCGGGTTTTATTTTTCAATACCAAATCACATCGGATTTTTTTTTTTCGATTTGACTCAAATTATCGATTTGGAGCGATTTATCGATTTTTTTTGTAAGCGCTTGAATAGTGCTATATCTAGCTAAGCAAATTGATATCTTCAAAGACAATTTTGACGTATTAGATCGAAAAGCTAGCTATGTTATGCTATGGTGGAGTGGCCCAAAGTTCTTATTCCTTTTTCCTTCCCTAGTAAAAGGAAAATTTTACTATTCTATGGGTAGCAGACTGTCGGCAGCAATTGCAACTGTAGCACTACTATTTACTTTAATTTACTTTAAAATGCATCATTTGACTAGGGCATCAACCAACAGTGAATGGTGCTTTTGTAACTAATCATTTATTCTGAAGTATAAACGATTTCTGTCTATCGTAATGGCAGAGAAGTAACTAGCATCAATGCAAAGCAAATTTGCATGTTTTTGTTGATGCTAATAATATCTAAATGGAGATCTTTTGCGTTGGCTTTTTGCATAGTGGTGATGAATTTTGTGAATCGTCTTATCTAAGAATTTTGATTATTAGAGACAAGACAATTTAATATATCGAATGGGTCTGCGGAAATTGCATTGTAAAACCTATTAGTGAGGCCAAGGATGGTGGAGGCCACTCAAGGATTCACGCTTCTTAGGTTTGGACGGTTAGGTGCATTGCATGGCATGGCGATATTGGTAAAACGTTCAATAATATGACCACTTTTTTATTTATCGAAATGTTAAATTATATAAGGACAAAAAAATGTTAAAATTATTATAAGGATGTAACCTCACAAGTCGGGCCTAAAGAGAATAGTGTGTACGCAACCTTATCCCTACCCTATGAAGATAAAGAGTACCAAATTATTATAAGGATCAAATTGTTAAATTATTACTTCAATATTTTTTTCCCACTATCAGTAATAAAATATATGCACCAATGAAACATCCTAAACTTCATATTCAGCTCAAATATCATTATATAATTAAAAGCAGAAAACAGAGGGAGAGTCGTAGCTCATTATAGTAGTACATGAGTAAAATCTTGAACGTGGGAAGAACTTCCGCTTTTGATTCCTAATCTTGATCATATGTTATTAGGGCTCACTACTTTGAATACAAGAATATCATACTATATTTTTCACATGTTGAGTTTTGGTCCTACCACATATAATATTTATCCTTTTAGCAATGTTGAAAATATTTCCTGGCTTACGCAGACATTGTGTTTAATACTATTACCTTTCACTGCCTCCATCTCTCTCCCCGTGTAAGCCACTATCACCCTAGGGGCGTGGGTGAAAAGCTTACAATTATTTTGAGTTTTGCACACATTAAGGATGGGGTGAGGGAAAAGGAGTGAGGGAAACCAATAAACTTCTGAAATTTCACTTGATTTTGTTGGATAACACCAAAGACTGAACTGATTTGTTTTGGATAAGACATCACTGTCTCTCTATTCTCTCTCCCTAATGCCTATACCATTCCCCAGCCTACTGCTGAGATGAACACCTCATCGGTCATTTTACCTAATACCTATTACCTCCGCCAACAACAAAAAACAGAGTGTAATTGAGATCTGGGAGGAGGGGAATGTATAGGCATACCTTACTCCGCCATCAATCAAAAAAGAACACATAGTACCTTGACTAAAGTGCAAAATAAAAGAGGGGGGGGGGGG
>AWOL01S0043520.1:12601-34866 GCA_000715115.1 Nicotiana otophora
GGGGCAGGCAGCTAACATTGGCAGTTGACTGTACCTTTTGCACTTTTGAGTACTCGAAATAACTCGCTTATCAATATTCTCAACCTAAAGGGTGGCACGCAAATCTTAATGCAACTAATACACGACTTTAAACCATAAAACAACCAAACTATGAAGAACCGTGCTTTAATAAATCACTGATCTATGACCTGCCCATATAGGCGCAGGAGTCACTGGGCACCAGACAAGACACTTTCCCCCATGGAGCAATTAGAAAACAGGTCGCACATATTACAGTACAGATGGAATAAATCAGGAATAACATCTGCAGGATTCTTAATCATTTGAACAAATAAAAGTGTCCACAAAATTTAAACCACAAGTTTCTTTATTAATCACTTTTTAAGATGTGCATAGTTCAAAATTTTCCATCCGACAACCAAGTTGATTGAAGATTGCAAGTCAGCAGCACAGGCAGGATAAATGGTAATGCCTTGTTTAACAACGAAAAAACAAGATAAAATCGTAATGGATCAACAAATTATATCCTCGTTACTTGAGTTTCTCAAATAGCTTCGGGGCAACCTGGGTGAACAGTTCACGAAAAGATTAGAAAACAACAAACAAACAAAAACGACCACAAAACTTAAAAAATGCTTAAAACAGAGAAGAGAGAAGAAACAAGAGGCAGGACACCCCCAAACCACAACAAAACCCCCCCAATAAAAAACTAGTCAAAGAAAATGCTAAACAGACCGACAATGGAGAATATAGAAATAGAGCTTACGCATTTGTCAATGCATTGCCAATAATCAAAATACTGTCCAGTGCAATGCTTGTGCCCTGATTCATCACCTTCTACCCTTCTACTACATGCCTGTAGGATGCAGATTCCCAATTAGAGCCAAGAAGAAGAAAACCACTATAAATTTTGAAGGCATTTGCAAAAAAATCAGGCAACTGAAAAAGCTGATCTGCTTCAGACTTTATCATAACCTAAACCCCACACCCCCCCCCCCCCCCNAGGAAAAGAAGGGGGGGGGGAAAGGGTTATAGCAAACAGAAAGAAAATTGTGGTTATGGATTATAGGGTAGCAAAAACAATCAAATATTGCAAGCTATATTGACCACAACTAATGACAATTATATATCCAATTTCGTAAACATTAATGTGACAATTTGCCCAAAGGAATTGCCATATCAGATAAATAAAACAGATCAATAGATAACCATCACAGAGCAGTGAGAACGATGTCCCCCGCCAAATAACCCTAACCAGTTGATATCTGGAGTGCCAATATGGGTGGGGGTTTGGGGGGGGCATAAACATGCTTTTTTGGCTACTTTGAAAGACCAAACAGTTACGGATTAAGTCCCTTAACGTTAATCATATGTTGCTTCATCTATTCTGAGTAACATACAAAGAAAAACTTCCTGACTTACCATATTACCAGTTGATTTGGTATTGAGGGTAGTTGATCATTGAATTGATTGATATGTCAACGATAATATTTGATATTTTCAAAATACAAAATTTTCAGGTCTAACATAACATAATCCAAGATATTTTTGTGTCACTCTGAGTTCTTGTGGAGACCGTAGATCTTATAGTACTGAAAATATTAAAAATCGAACTAAACCAAATTCATGACAAATAGAGAAGGTAATAGCTTTCTTAATTTCATATTGGTGTTTGTGTTTGAAAACAATTTTTTTATTTGTTTTTTGGGAGAATTGTTTTAAGCCTGAGTTTTGGAAATTAATGTATTTGGGATTCTTATAAGAAATATATACTTATGTGTGTGTTTCGATTTAGTTCTGGAAGAATTGGTTTTAAGGGGAAAAAAGTGAACTAAGACATTAATTAAAAAAAAATTGAGGCAGAAAAGGATTGAACAAGTTTGCTGTTTTGCACCAAAAAACTAATGGATAGTTAACAAAGACAGGCCCACTTCTGACAGTGAGGCCAGAGCTGTCCAAATTGAACTTTGTTTCAGAACCTTGAAAACCATTGTTGTCAAAAACAGATACAGTGGTAACAAACATACTAAGGTTCCATTTAAAAGAACTTGTCAACACTAGAATGCTTCAAATTCTCAAACTAAAACAAAATTCAACTACCATACCCATCTAGAAAATAAACATGATAATGTTAAAATTTATATAAGTTAGACTTCCACTAACATAAACAATCAAGACCAGGTTATAGCTCATTCCACTAATTATCTTAATCAGCAGAAAACCCAAAAAAAAAAGGAATATTTAAGTATAATTATATAAGAATAAAAAAGGCCTCTGAAATAACTGAAAGCCTGTTTCACTTTGGTGGGAATCACCTGATACTCCTTTAGCTGCCTTACACACTTAGGCTTGCAAGTTACTTCCAGTGTCGCCTTGGGGTCAACAACTTCCTCGTCCGACCTGAACAAACGAAACCATCAGCAATGTTTTTTCTTAGAGATGAAAATATAAGCAAGATCCCACACTTGGAAGAATAAATCTTGCATGTAAAAGTCAAAATATAAACCAGGACTAAAAGAGTGAAGCAAACTTCAAAAAGTTCTTACGCATACAAAAGTACAAAACAACTAGAGAAGTGGTATTAGGGAATTGTGGACTAGCCAAAATAGCATTCCGGCCTTTTTCATGTATCTCAACGAAACAAACTCAATAGACTCAGAGTTGCCACTAGTCATTAATTACTGCGGTCTAACTCCATGCTTGTAATATGAGCTTAATATTTGTAAATCATTGAGATAATTATCGTCTGAGAATAACAATAAGATGCTTCTGACATAAATTAGTTATTACGAAAGTCAGCATGAAAATGTCTCTCTGGCTACCATTCTTCAACAAATACAAGCTTATGCCTTATGAAGAGGGCCGACACACTGATCACAAACATCTCATTGTGGTGCTTCTTTGGTTAATCTAAATGTAAGCTAAGTAAAAAAATGGACATCCTTAGTGTTTTTCGCTAGCTAGAGAACGTCAACAGACACACTGCATGAATAGAGAAGAATAGGGGAGATCAACAGCAAATGTTTGTGCACTGAAAAACACCAATCGAAGTTGAGCATTTGACCAAGCACCACTAGGACTTATTTAAAGTTTGAATAGGGAATGTACACTCAAGAACGTTGCTTCTCACTAAAAACCAATCTATAATACTACCCTCTACGGGCCAATAAATGGACAGGAGAATAGAGATAGTTTAAGCTTTACTTTTCCTCATAAAAAAATAGGATATAGCAGGCTAGCATGGTTGAAATATTTTAGCCCCATGACATTGAAGTTGGTTGTTGAAATTTGGAAAAGATTCGAGTTTAAACGTAACAGATAACACCAAGTTAGTTACGCGATGAAGCTGGGGCTTTATTCGTAGTTTAGATATACAGTCAACTAAATGTAACTGGTAATATTAGATTATGGTGAGTAAGCTAAGCTTCTAACTGTTAAAGGCTAAAGTGAAGCCCCAAAACTAGTAACCAAATAAAATATAACAGGATATGTTTGGTTCTAGGACACTCACTCCCACTCTCCACTAAAACCCTGTGAAGGTATTTCCGGCCAAGACACAGCGCTTCTCCGAGAGATGCATAATTCATCATGTCTACTTAGAAACTATTAGGTCGCCAGTAAATGTGTTTTGTACAGGTGTGTTAAATTGATATTATTTGCATATCAGAAGACTAATATGATATTGTAGGTAATCAAACTATTGGTTTTTCTATACCAAATAAACAAAAGAAAATTGCGGGAAAATTATTTTACAACAGGATTATCAAATTTACTTCTCAACATAGGTTCCAATTAAAAAATCAACCTCAGATTGGGATGGTCAAACACTTGGCTCTTCGTCAAAATAAATCAGTCAAAATAAAGAAGATTAACTAAATATGATATCTTTTTTTCAAAAATAAAATTATCTAAAAATCATTATTGGAATTTCAGTTTTTCTTTTTTGAGTATTATTGGAATTTCAGTTTTTAACAACCTATACTCACAGTTAATAACTGAAGAAACTAATTAAGAATTACACCCACAAATATGTTACTGAATGAGTTACTCATAAACAGTGAAATCCTATTAAAAATATTCCATTAGAGTAATTTGATAGTACAAGTAAAATGAGACACAAAAATCGAGAAAATGATCAAAATGGTCCTTAATGTATGGAGGCTGCTTTATCTTGGTCCTTACTGTATTACCCTTAACAGATATGGTCCTTAATATATATCAAAAGATAACATATTTGGTCTTTTGCCCTAAACCTTACAGATTTGTCAAAAGGGGCTGTTAAATTTAACCTAGGCGCGCCATGTGGAGCTCACGTACAATTAAAGACAAACGCTTTCCCTTTTTTCATCTTAAAACAGATATTTGGAGAGGAACAAAGAGCTTTTGTGCACAAGAGCTCCTTGAATGAAGAGGTTGCGTCTCTTTCTTTCGTCTCTGCCATAAAAAATGTCTACAAAGAAAGCTATTTGTTGACAATGTTAAGAAATGAAGCAAATTGTCGGCAACAAGTAGGAGCTTCTCTCCTCTGTTCTTTTCTGAATTCCTAATTCTTAAAGTTGCTCTGGTGCGAAGGTGAAAGCGAGTCCTAATAGAAGGAATTTTTGAAGCCTTTCGATATCATTGTTGAGGAAAACTGATAAGAACAGACGATACAGAAGCTCTAATCGAAGTCATATTTAATAGGGCTGACTGTAAATTTTTTGTTTCATTAATCTCTTTCTTGTTATTCTTTTTCATTTAACTCGAAAGTCGAAACAAAAAAATTGAGTATTTTATGCCAAATCGATTTCTGTTAAAAGAAAATTCTGAAGCATCGTGCAACAAGATTAGTCGAAGAAAAAAAGATATGAAGCATTAACTATCAATGTAGCGCAGCTTTACTGTCATCGGAATATTGCTACTTCATATGAGCGGAAAAATATTGAACATAGTGCTTTTGCCTTCAACATTAGGATATGGAGAACAACTATGTATTACGAGTTTGGTTCTCTAAGGCAATTGAAAAGGTATTTATACATCTCCAACATTTTCAATATAGTTTCAGATGCTGAGGGGCGGAGGCTTATTGGAATGCAAAATGAGTCAGTCTTATATGCAAAGGCTTTTAGGAAAAATGACCTTTGGTTTATGTAATTGTAATGGTAGTATTTTTCTTTTTGTCAAAACTATGAAGCTTTAACTAACAATGAAGTGTAGCTTTTTTAAGTTTAAAAATCTGGTGCATTCGTAAATGGTTTTCAGTGAAATTTTATTGTGCAATTGTTTTGGTGCTCTATCATTGAAGTGTAGCTTTTTTAAGTTTTCCCGCTTTTTAGATGATTGCACGTGAGCTGCACATGGGGCGCCTAGGTTAAATTTAACAGCCCTTTTTGACAAATCTGTTAGGTTTAGGGCAAAAGACCAAATATGTTATCTTTTGATATACATTAAAGACCATATCTGTTAAGGGTAATACAGTAAGGACCAAGATAAAGCAGCCTCCATACATTAAGGACCATTTTGATCATTTCCTCCACATAAATCACATCAAAAGTAAACCTAAAATTAAATAACTAAAGAAGAGAGAATAGTTTCATTATCAATAGATCAACAGGACTCACATGGAAAATAGATATTTGGAGACGAAGACTTCGATACAGCAAATTCACCTGCAAATGCAACTTTTACACTAATCAATACAAGATTAGCCAGTTAATAAGTAGAAAAGGATAAAACATTACTCAAATTTCTCCATACATAAAACCAAAATTTGCAGATCGGAAAAAACGCGAAAGAGGAAACAGATCAAATGCGAAGAACAGGAGCAAAGGCTAAACCTGAGTCTTGTAGAATCAATGATGAGCTGCGGATGGGAAAGAGGAGACAGAATAGGAAGTCTTAAAAAGGCTTTTATCGGGCTGTTATGCTGATTGGGCTTTTTTGGCGCGTGTGTAGGCCCAATTGGGGAATTACTAACAAAAAATTGAAAATTCTTTTTAGAAATGTAACTACAGAACATTTGGCAAGAAAACCTCCTCAACACTTGAATTGGTAAAGTGACTTTCCATTTTTTTTCTCAATTTCTTTTACGTTGAAAAATGGTTAAATGAGTGGGTTAGGGTGGATGGAATCTTTTTAATATTTTAAAAACTTGTGGGTCACCTATAAAGTTTGAAAAACATTACCTCTCTCTTATTTTTTCGCCCAATTTCTCTCTCTACTCTATCTTCTCTCTATCACTCAGCCTCATCGACCACGGTGGCTTCCGGCGGGAAATGACAAGAATCAAGCTCCGATTTTGGGTATAATCATCTCTATAGACCCATCAAGCACTGTATTAAAGCTCAGAACGCGTCAACTTTGGTAAATCCTAAATTCTTTCGTTTTTCGTTTCTTATATTTTTAATTTTGGGTTTTGTAGGTGATTCGTTCGTGTGCATGTTCAAGATCGATTGGGTTGTGTATAACCATATCTTATATGGCGTGGGTGGTTATATTTACTTCTTGGACTACCTCTGTGCGCTGTATTTTAGAATTTCGTCGTAACTAGCGACCTAATGTTTATTGATAAACATATGGTCAATTGTTTTCTGATCATAGATGGTTGTTGGAATTGGGGCTTATTTTTCTTAGTCTGATCATAAGTTTAAAATTATTAAATGTGACATTGCATATTTGCATGTAGGTAACATGAGGAGGAAATCATCTGCTGAGAAGAATATTCCTTTGACAAAGAAGGCAATTGCACAGCCTTCAAACAGGAAAGAAAATGCAGAAAAAGAAGCATCGCCAAGTAAAGCAATTGATAAGCCTTCAAAAATTGCTATTAGAAAATGAAATGTATATACTTCTAAAGCTTCCCCTAGTAAAGAAAATGTTGAGATTTCTAAGCGTGATAGGAGAAAAATTAACAAAGAGCCATCAAAGTCTATCGATAAAAAAAAAATAAGATCAAGGTCTAGATTAGTTGACGAGGACATACATATTAGTAAAAAATCTGTTTCAAGGAGGTTAGCATTAGAGGGTGTTGATGAGGATGAGGAAGAAGACGGACATAAATGCATCATAAACGCAAATGGAAGAATAGGTTTCTAAAAAAATAATTGTCGAAGAAGAAAATGACAGTGATGATGAAGCTTTAGGTGGGGAGGATGATGAAAATGGTGATGATGCTGCTCAGGAGGTTGATAAAGATGTTGAAGATGAAAAAGAATAAGATGTAGAAGAAGAAGAAGAAGAAGAAGAAGAATAAGAGGAGGAGGAGGAGGAGGAGGAAGAAGAAGAAGAAGAAGAAGAAGCAGAAGAAGATGATGAAAAAGATTATGAAGATGATGAACAACTTGAATATGGTGAAGATGGACTGGAAAGTGAAACACATGCAGCAGTTGAAGGTGACCAGGTTGCTCTGTCAATTTTTGTGTTTGTAAGGGAGATACGCATCCAAATATAAATTCAGAACTTTTCCAAGAAAGCATAGACATTTCCTGGCCAAGATTAGTATGAGGTCTAGGATCAATGTATTCCATGAGTCCAAGGATAAACTTAGAAAAATCAAATTGATGGAAGTAGTTGTTTTGGACAGTTTGCAAAACTTTCAGAGTACTAGACGCAGTTCAATAGACAACGTATCCATTCCCTGTTGATTCACCAAATTTATTGCGCGAAGAAACGTGAGTTGTGATTTTTAGTTGGAGACAAGCCTGTTCACTTTGTATTGAAGGAGTTTGCTATGATGACTGGATTGAACTGTGGTGCCGAATCCAGTAAAAAGTCTATGGAGAAAGTGATGGATAATGGCAAAACATTCCGCGATAAAGTTTGCTAGTCTAGTAGGAAGGGGGTAGATGCAGAGCTGCTTTTGAAACAGTTGAAATCTAAGAGGTTTGACATGGTCGAGAGGTTTAAGATTGTATTGGTGTGGTTTGTCCATTCAGTATTACTTGCAAGGGATAACATAGCGTACGTCGATAAGAAGTGGATTCGTATGGCTAACAATCTGGAAGTTTTCATGAAATATCCATGGGGCAAGGAGTGTTTTGAGATAATTGACCATATTTTTATATGGCGTGGGTGGTTATATTTGCTTCTTGGACTACCTCTGTGCGGTATTTTAGAATTTCGTTGTAACTAGCGACCTAATGTTTATTGATAAACATATGGTCAATTATTTTCTGATCATAAATGGTTGTTGGAATTGGGACTTATTTTTCTTATTCTGATCATAAGTTTGAAATTATTAAATATGACATTGCATATTTGCATGTAGGTAACATGAGGAGGAAATCATCTGCTGAGAAGAATATTCCTTTGACAAAGAAGGCAATTGCACAGCCTTCAAACAGGAAAGAAAATGCAGAAAAAGAAGCATCGCCAAGTAAAGCAATTGATGAGCCTTCAAAAATTGCTATTAGAAAATGAAATGTATATACTTCTAAAGCTTCCCCTAGTAAAGAAAATGTTGAGATTTCTAAGCGTGATAGGAGAAAAATTAACAAAGAGCCATCAAAGTCTATCGATAAAAAACAAATAAGATCAAGGTTTAGATTAGTTAACGAGGACATACATGTTAGTAAAAAATCTGTTTCAAGGAGGTTAGCATTAGAGGGTGTTGATAAGGATGAGGAAGAATACTTGGACATAAATGCATCACAAACGCAAATGGAAGAATAGGTTTCTGAAAAAATAATTGTCGAAGAAGCAAATGACAGTGATGATGAAGCTTTAGGTGGGGAGGATGATGAAAATGGTGATGATGCTGCTCGGGAGTTTGATAAAGATGTTGAAGATGAAAAAGAAGAAGAAGAAGAAGAAGAAGAAGAAGAAGAAGAAGAAGAAGATGATGATGATGATGATGATGATGATGATGAAGAAGAAGAAGATTATGAAGATGATGAACAACTTGAATATGGTGAAGATGGACTGGAAAGTGATACACATGCAGCAGTTGAAGGTGACCAGGTTGCTCTGTCAGTTTCTGTGTTTGTAAGGGAGATCGACGCATCCAAATATTAATTCAAAACTTTTCCAAGAAAGCATAGACATTTTCTGGTCAAGATTAGTGTGAGGTCTAGGATCAATGTATTCCATGAGTCCAAGGATAAACTTAGAACAATCAAATTGATGGAAGTAGTTGTTTTGGACAGTTTGCAAAACTTTCAGAGCACTAGACACAGTTCAATGGCTGATTCGCCAAATTTATTGCGCAAAGAAACATGAGTTGTGATTTTTAGTTGGAGACAAGCATGTTCACTTTGTATTGAAGGAGTTTGCTATGATGACTGGATTGAACTGTGGTGCCAAACCCAGTAAAAAGTCTATGAAGAAAGTGATGGATAATGGTGAAACATTCCCCGATAAAGTTTTCCAGTCTAGTAGGAAGGGGGTAGATGCAGAGCTGCTTTTGAAACAGTTGAAATCCAAGAGGTTTGACATGGTCGAGAGGTTTAAGATTGCATTGGTGTGGTTTGTCCATTCAGTATTGCTTGCAAGGGATAACATAGCACGCGTCGATAAGAAGTAGAATCGTATGGCTAACAATTTGGAAGTTTTCATGACATATCCATGGGGCAAGGAGTGTTTTGAGACAATTGAGTACTTGAAGAAGAATATGTTGCCAATGTACAAATCATATGTGAGCAAGAGGAAGGGAAATAAAATCTCTGGTAAAAATTCCAAATCGTCTAGTTATGCCATGTACGGCTTCCCATGAGCATTCATGGTAAGTATTAAAAATACCTTCTCAAAAATTCTTTGCAGATGAGTACTATCTATTATTTCATTTACTGCAAACAGAAATTAATACTTTTTGGTTCATAAAAAAATGTAGGCATGGACGTACGAAACAATCCGTTATTTGGTCATAGTGTCGAGAAATCAAGGTCATATCGTTGTCGCTGCCAAGGATGTTGAGATGGCACAACAAAAAAGTGATATATGACCCTGATTGGGATCCCTTTAAGCAGAGAGTTGATGACCCTTGTATGGTAAGATAGAGAGTGCAATAACCCTTCACCAGTAGATAAGAATTAACTAAAGTAGGAGATTATCATAGACCCTGTGTCTATTATTTTGTATTGCTTGTCCATTGACTTCTATCTATGCTATATTTCAGGTTGTGCACCCTTACCTTATTCCTACCCTACGTGAGATGGATATGGACTACATGAAGAATTTGGTACCATACGGCGATGAGGTAGAGATTCTATAATCGACCAGCTAGCGGTTGATTTGGAATGGGTAACTGTCATTAAAAATGCACCTGGTGCAATGAGCTTAGAGACTAATGATGAAGCTGACATTGATGATGATGACCCTTTAGGCGGGAGTATTCTTGGTTCACCACTAGTTGGTGGTTTTTCAGCCACCTTCATCTGCAGAACGATATTTTCACGCTTAAGAGTGTCCTTTTCATACTTCAAACTGCTGATAAGGTCAGCAATCATTGGATCTAGCAGATCATCGTCCCATTCCCAAAATTGACATCTTTTACCATATCGAATCAAATGGGAAAATAATTTATTTGTAAAATTAAATCCCTAAAATTAAAAAGAGATGAATCTATGGAATTTATCTTACCTTAATTTTGGAATATTTTGAGAAACGCCGACCAGCATTCACCGAAGTTGTAGCTACAAATTATTGACAGCCTTGCCGCAGTGATAATGTTTTCCCGACCCAAAGGATGCACTCGACCCTTGACTCATTTTCCTTTAATTGTTTGAGTAATGTTTTTCGGAAGTATAAATTGGATTGAAATATGATCAATTTTGTTTTGAGATGGTAGGTGAAATAGGTAATTTAAAATGGGTCAAATGTGTTAATTTGAACGGGACAAAAAATATGGTTGAAATATGAATAATTTTATTTTAATTACATGGCCAATCAAATGGGTAATTTTAAAAGGGTCAAATGGGTAATTTCAACTGGTCAAAAAAAGTATGGTTAGGGATAGGCCACGTGGACATATTTTAATTTACGGAACAACACGAGCTATCTTCCATCAACCACTAGTCGCTGATAAACTTTTTTAATAGTCTATAAATCTTGAACCCTAACTCTAACCCTGAACCCCAACCCTGGACATTCAGCATAAATCAATAGACTTCTTTAATGGGGCAAGTGTCAACTTGAGGTTTCGTCCTCAACTCTTATTGCGGTCGAGGGTAAATAATGGTCGAGAATTCACTAAAATAAGGATTACACCATGTTGACCTTGGAATTTTTTATTTTTAAACGTTTAAACATCTTATTAAATATCATAGAACAATTAAAGTTATTATACATGGCGGTGTATTTCATACCATTAAGAGTTGGTTATTTTAGAATATGTAATAACTCACGAAGCAATACCTCTAAGTATAAGAGTATTGTCTAGTGAAGTATTGTCAACAAGTAATGCCTCTAAGTATGAATATTGTATATTAAATGTTGGGTTGTAATATTAATATGTATTGATATTAAGTAATGCTGTGATCGATTATAATAGGTAATTAGTCTTCAAATTGTATACATTGTCTTAACATTATGTTGTAATAATATTCATTGACTATGTAATGAAAGTTATTTTCACCAATTATAGGCTTAGGTTGATACCGATATAATTGATACGTTATAGTAATCCATTTTATCCAATTTAAAGTTTGCAATTTGTTGAATTAGATGTTTATAACTTTAAGTTATTCACAAAGAATTGTCATTTTTTGATTTGAGGTAACTAAATTAATACTTTACACTAATGAACAACTAATAATCGAGGAATTACCCATATGCACGTCCAATTTATGACTGATACGTCGTTTTTAAATCTTCACGATGAAATTCTATTGATTATGTTTTGCAATGGATTTATAGACCACCAGTAGGGTAGATGATATACTGTAGGTTTATTCAACAACTCTTATGGAATTTTCAATTCATTGGCGGAAAATTCAAATATTTGGAAGACTGAAATATATATCCCCTGAGTTGTATGTTTCTATTGGAACATCTTTATTTCGTTTTGGGACCTTTTTTCTCTTAAGTGTTGTCAAATAGATTAAAAAAAACAAAGCATAAAAATAAAAAACATGGCAACAAAATTCAAAAAGCAGGGCAGAAAATTAAATAAACAAAAACTTAAGTTAAATATTTTTATTAAATAACTCCCGTCACAACATCATACATTTTTTCCCATTAACTAAATAAAAAAAATAAACTGCAGGGGGGGTGGGGAGGGGGGAAGGATCACGGGGAGGGGAATTTCTTGGGCTACCATAGTGGTGAATATTTGCACCAACTCTACGAAGGAGAATCTGCAACATACGTGTGATACGACAAATGTTCCTCCCTTTCCTCACCTTGTCTTCTTGGATCTCTCGGATGAGCTTATTAGTGATTTCCTGATGAAAATGGCATATGCTTAGCCTTGGCCTCGGAGGCATTTCTCTGTTAAGTGATTGGGCTATTTAGAAGAATGATGAATAAATATTTCCATCAGATCTAGTGTATTTATAGGCAGAATTTGACAATAAATGGTGCATTTCCATATGACTTCTTGTAAATGACGTGACTATTGAGAGTTTTGAGAAACGAATTGATGCTTTGAATTAGACACCACCCATTTCTCTTATGTATGGATTGTGTGAATGGTTCCTTCATATGCAGCCAAATATATTGAAACCTTATAGAATGGAGAGGGGTGATCGTAAATGGAGGAACCATATCCATATCCAAAACTCAATCTCACAGCTACTATTGCATGTGGGCAGGGTATTTTTCTAAATCAAGCTGACAACAAGAACATGTGTTCAAATCCAGATCAACTACTGCATCCCTGTCGTGCCCCACGACGCTAAACCGATTATTTTCTAATTGATGCATCCGGAGCACATCGCTGACAACCATATTATTCCTAATCTTCTTTTCAGCAGAAGAAACAAAGAGGGTCAAAATATTTTTTATTTCATTACGTCGCTCCTCGAATTTTTCTGCAAACTTTCAAATAATATGATCAAATATGCCAATGATCGGGAAGTCTCTTTGATCCTTAAGCATTGCGTTAAGCGATTCTGCAATGTTTGTTGTCAACACACCGTATCGGTTTCCTGGATAGAAAGTCCTGCTCCACTTTTGGAACCCAATTTCATTCGCGAGGCACTTAGCTACTTCCCCCTTTTTCCAGCAAAGTGACGCATGCAAAAATCATAATGAGTGGCAATAAAAACGTTTTTGAAGCCATTCCCAATAGACAGATGCCGATCATAGATAA
This sequence comes from Nicotiana otophora, assembly GCA_000715115.1. Lineage (NCBI taxonomy): Eukaryota > Viridiplantae > Streptophyta > Magnoliopsida > Solanales > Solanaceae > Nicotiana > Nicotiana otophora. The sequence goes on from AWOL01S0043520.1 coordinate 25,827, forward strand.
TGCATAATTCATCATTGTCGTTAACAATGTGCTGCAATTGTTCAAAAAAGTAGGTCCAAGATTCATCACACTCTTTATCGACTACACATAACGCAATTGAAAAAATGTGATTCTCTGTATCTTGTGCCATTAGAAAACAAGCAGCCTCCATACCTGCGACTCAGAAATATCCCATCAATAGCAATAATATTTCTCATATGCGCGAATCCCTTAATGAAAGCTCCAACAGATAAGAAAAAATATCTAAAATGCAATTTATCATTAACCTTCAAATCAACAATGCTTACTTCATTATAGGACAACATAACATGGTAATACGCTTCTAACAAAGCATACCCCTCTTCTCGAGTACCCCTAATCATAGCCTTAGCTATTTCACCTACCTTTCAGCTCCTCCAATAAGTAAGATTTTGATTATAATTTGAAAAAATAGCATCCTTCGATTCTGACGGGGATAGACTTTGCCATTAACATACCGTTCCTGGTAATATGCACCCAAAGTCTTCGACGACGCGTTAGGATGACGACTTGATATGTGTTGTACCCTGCATGTGTGCTCGCCATGGTACTTGGTAATATAAAACCTATCAGAGTCTCATACTTTAAAGCGCGTAACTTCCACGGGCAACTCACATATCGGCATGCCACTGCAGTTAATGTATTTCTACTCTTCCTCATACGAGACGTAAAATGCATTTTCACATAAGCAATCTCCAACTATTTCATCAGATCCAATTTGTTGTCAAAACATTTCCCAAGAAAAAAACTTGTACCATCAGGGTGGCTGTGTTGTGTAGCTAACGAGTCCACCAAGACTTCATCTCCAGCTACCCGACTGACAATATCAGGGAGCTCTTCCGCTCCATCTACATCTTTCGGACCATACGAGTTCATTTCATTGTCATCAAAATCATGCAAGTCATCACTAAATCCACGAAAGCCATCTTTCACCATTCTTTCCTCGATCTACTTCTAAAATTGGTGGATGTGTTGGTGGTGGTGGCGATGCAGCTGCGACATTTGAATCTTGATGAGACCTTTCAATAAGAACTTCAGCCCCTTCTTCAAATTCATTTTCAGCCACAAATATCTTTAAACAAGGCCTCATACCATCAATTGTAACATCAAGGAGGTACGATTACAAATCATTGTCATTCTTAATGAAGGAAGGAGGAATCTTGTCCCTCTTCGGTGCAGAGCTAAGCATATATATAATATTCAAATTCCTTGGAGAACATGTTAGTTTTTCACGTTTAATGATGACATCAATAAATTCGTCAAATGTACAATTGTTAGGTACACGAATAGGTATTGTAACCTTTGTATAAGAATTTTAATTCCAGCTAGTTAGACTCTCAACCCATTCACCAGAATATAGAACGCGTAATAATATATAATCTCCCATCAGTCTATTATGAACCATTGATCTATTCTAACAGTGGTCTATTGTACACTAGTGATCGAGCACTGTGCAGAATTTTTTTGCAGAAACCCAAATTAACAATGACGAAGAAGATGAGATGAAAACACTTACCAGATGAAGGAGGTACACAATATACCACCTGAAATGAATTATCAATCTAATGTATGACCAGTTTCTTCTCCAAATTCGATAGATTCGAAAAAAACCCAATTTTTTGATTTCTTCAAAGTAAATGATAAATCAAAACAATGAAGTTTTGAGAGGAATGATGAAGAGGGGAGATGACCTTTGTGTGTTGATTGCAAGAAAAACAAGCTGCAATGGAGGAATCAGCCGTGGGAAATGGGGATTGGGGCTGTAGACGAGGCGGAAAGGGATGGGATTTTTTTTAAAATTTGGTAATATTACAATTATATAGGTTGGAACCAAAGTGTAGTAATCGAAACTTTAGGATAAAAACTGAACTTCCCCCCTTCACTTTATAATCCCACTTAACCATTAATTAAGTATGAAAGTCAATCCTACAATGATTAAAACCTGAAGGTCACTTGGCTAATTCAAGTTTGAAAAGAGGTCACCTCGCCAACTACCCCATGTAACTATGCCCGAATTAAAATGTAACAATTCTAATATGATTATCAATAATTATTTGACTTCGTTGGTATTTGGAATTGAATACTTCATCATTTATAGCAAAATATAAATATGTCACGACCCAAAATACAACTAGTCGTGATGGCACCTAACCTCACCCGCTAGATAAGCCAAATAACAACAATCTAATTCAATTAATATTTAACTAACTCTAATACACTCTCCAAGGACTGGTAGTACAAAACATGAGCTTCTAAGAGTAAAATTTACAAAACTGGTGTGAAATAAAAATACGTCATATGTTTGAAAAATACATGAATAAATTTAAAAATTCTAAAGCTACCTATAACGGGAGGCAGGCGTGACTAGATCGCAGGTACATCTTCAATGCTATCTCCCGCCATGTACAGCAGCATCAACATCCAAAATCTGCACGCAAGGTGCAGAAGTATAGTATGAGTACAACCGACCCCATCTACTCAATAAATAACAAACCTAACCTTAGGTTGAAAAGTAGTGATGAGCTGGGACAAGGGTTAGAGTCCAATTCCAATAACTAATAACATCTCATAACAACACAATTTAAACCAGCACAAATAATAACTCAATAATAAAATGCTCAGCTCGTATAAAATTCCAGAAAAAATAAACATTTTCTTTTCAATATAATAGTAAAACTCAAATCTTTTACCGAAAATCACCAAAAATATGAGTAAATCTGAAATCTGTGATTTTTCTCAAAAAAACTTCAAACGACAGATAAGAAGTCTCATGATCAGATGGCATGAGGAAAAATGCTTCTCTATGCCTACATATCAAGTATACATGTCTAATGCAATGCACCACAGAGATAAACTCATATACTCACACTCTCAAAGTACTCAATTACNAAATTTCCAAATTTTTGGTCATTTCGGCATTTTATCAAACACATAGAGTACATAGCATTTTACTACCTCCAGTAATGGTGTTTCTTCATCCAACATCCCTCCTTCCCACCAACAAGAGATACTAAACCATCCTTTGTCTACAGACAACCTTCTTTAATCATCAATGAACTCACATCCACCCAATTGCTACTAATTAATTCATTACAAAATCTCTACAACACTCAATAATCTAGTTTAAGTATTTATAGATTCCAAGCACCATCCAATAAGTGCTAATACTTATTTCTTGCTCACATACTCATAATAAATCCATGCAAATATGCCAAAAGGGTGTAGGATTACCTTTTGGAAGAAATCTTGCCAAAAACCTCTTTTGAGTTCTTGAAAAAATTTCTTGAAGATCTAAGATTTTTATGGTGGATTGAGTTAGTTCTAGAGTGGAAATGATAGAATGAAACACCAAATTAGTAGGGATTTCTCACCTTGGAGATGGGGGAGTTGGAGGTCTTGAAAGAGCGGAGGAAATCCCCAAAATTCGGCCAAGAGGAATGGAAAAAAATGAACCCCGAAGTGAGTATTTAATATTTCGAGCACCACAGGTGGCGTGGGGTGCTACCCGTGGCCCTGTTTCCATAACCTCAAAAATCCCAGCGCCAGGGCTAGCTCCCCATGCTACCCCGGGCGCTGGTGACGGAAAATCTTTTTTATTTCGTCCGGGTTAAGGTTATTTCGGTAACCACCACTTTCACACAAAATTTATTCAAGAATTTTCCCGAGGTACCAAACCTCAAAATCACAAATCACGCATCGATTCAAGCCTAAGAAACTTATGAACTTTCAAATTCCAAATTCTATATTCGATGCCGAAACCTATCAAATCAAGTCCGATTGACCTCAAATTTTGCATACAAGTCATAAATAATATAACAGACCTATAAAAATTTCTAGAACTGGATTCCGACCCGATATCGATAAAGTCAATTCCTGGTCAAATTTCCAAACCTTCAATTTCCAACTTTCGCCATTTCAAGCCAAAATCAACTACGGACTTCCAAATAAATATTCGGACACATTCCTAAGTCCAAAATTACCATACAGAGCTATTGAAACCATCAAAACTCCATTCCGGAGTCGTTTGCATAAAAATAAACTCCGGACAACCCTTTTCATTTAAGTTTCCAATATGAAATTTATTCCTCCGAACTAATTCCGAAACACTTGAAACATCAAAACCGACGATTCACACACATCATAATATATCATATGAAGCTATTCAAGACTTCAAATAGTGAAAGGAGCGTAAATGTTCAAAACGACAAGTCGGGTCGTTACATTCTCCCCCACTTAAACATGCATTCATCCTCGAACGTGCCAAGAGTTGTTCCTAAACCTTTAAATCACTATTACACCTTACCACGCACATACCCGAGGGTGATCCGACGCCACCCTATTCCATATAGGCCTGACAACACAACATAGTTGAAGATTATTACTTTAACCTTAGTCTGCAAAACTTAGAACCCAATTTCCAACATCCAGAATTTTCTTACAAGACCCGAGTCTCACATTTACACACTGTATAAATTTGAACAAGCTGTATCAAGCCATAACCATAACCCCAGATATGATCATATAACATACTACACAACTCGCATACTCGCAGCATCATTCCCGACCACAGTAACTACTCAAAACCAATCTGGTACTAGTATTAAACCTCATATCAAACAAAACCTCATTCCAAAACCTCCGTACACTGCTGATAATGAAAGAAACATGCGGAATCTCAGATCAACAAGTCATAGAGTTCTCTCGCTCCAACCAGAATCATAATCACTTTTTAAGCCAACTTTCAATATTATTCTCTGAAATATACCGTAATCAAACCTGATAGTACCCATTCTAAGTCCAATGATCTTATATTATTAAACACAACTATCCCACAGATATGCCACACCAATATAACTCAAGCCACAATAGCACAATCCGTGTACCCAAAAATGAAAAATGTCTCAAAGAAGAGAACCGTTTTGCAAGTTCAACAAGCACCACTACAACCGCAATACTATGAGATCATCATACATAGTAGAACCAAGACACACGAATCTAATAACGGTAACAGGCTCTTATAGATCTCACATTAACATCAACCGCATGGACAACTCACGTGCTATAGTATCAATATCTGGACCCGCACGGACAACTCACGTGCCAATAAAATAAATGTCTGGATCTGCACTGATAACTCACGTGCTAATAATATAAATCATCTGGCATGGTCACATGCCTCCAGTCCAAGCATATCATATAGGAGCAATCAAACAAGTACACGTGTATATACTAAATGAAATAAGATTCTCATGCTCCTGGACTGGTATAAATAACACATGATAGTGTAGGCGTGTGCAAATTGTGCTAACACTACTCAAATCGGCAAGTTAATGCAGAAATAGTAACTAGCAAGTTTATTCAGGGAATTAGCCTCATTGTAACCTCAAGTATAGCCCAAATAGTTCTCAACAAAGGTGCGAATACGAGAAGGATATAACTTTACACTTAGCAGTCATCTCTAGGTATATCATAGCCTAAGCATTTTTCCGAGCACGAATAATTACCCTGGTGCTCGCACATGGGCTCAAACCCCATACATATGCGCATTCATAGCGCGTAGCTATCGTAAATAATTAACTCAACTAGTGCCTCCACTGAGTTTAAATAAAATACTCACCTCAAACAGGCCTCAACCCTGAAACAATATGCTTCTGAGAACTTCCAGTCTCCAAATTCATAAAATACATAAATCACCGTAACTGGTCCCAACTCCAGCACTCGAATGACTAACACATATTTCATGCACGATCATTTCACGAGTAATACTTCCATAATTCTTCCGTGCCACATAGCAATAATTAGAATATCAGCAGTCTATCAACCAGGTGAGTACTGCAATACAGATAAACATCCGTAAGTCAAAACACAATGTGCCTTCTAAAATGCTCACCCTTCTCAGGGATTACCGAGCAGTTATAACATTCATCTAAATATCTGAAATTGACCATTCTGTCCAAAATTCATAACCTTCCATTCAAGACTGAACTGCCACCTTGTACATGTAAATCTTAATCTCGCACACCACACCACATCTATCATGCCATCATGTGACAAGCGCAAGAATCTCATTATCTACTCTAGGTAACCAGCAAATTACATACCCGGTCAGTTAGAAATCTTTCTCTTGCTTCCTTCCAGGAGGAAATCACCATACACAACACGCTCCACACACCGGTAGAAAATATCTGGTTCAAACCATGGTAGAAACCATCAAGAACACTTTGAAATCCATTTGCACATAACCAAGCCATCAGAACTAAATTCCTCTAACTCGACCAAGCCACGTAGGTCACCAAACCTAAGAATATTGCCACCAAAATATCTGTAAAGTCTCACCACATCATAATTACCTCCCCTCCCTACATAAATACCACAACCGAAACACCCACTCTGAAAATACCTTATGTGAATTTAAAATTATTCCCTTTACCTTTCTTATACTAGAATGTAGAATCCATAGTCATACAGAATTACCGCAAGTCCCGTCACCATCAAATGCAAATCTCAGATTCTATCCACACACAAGTCTAGAACAATTCTCAATTGCTATATATAATTCTCAAACCCATTAGAACCTTCTCGGGAGTCACCCATTTTGCTCAAATCTAAATTGCACCGCCCAAACGGTCCGAAAGACATATGCCCCATTAATGCAACAACACTCAAAGAAGTAACCCTTCTTTAACACCACCGATCAAGTTCATACTCCGTGCGCATTACATATTTCGCAAATAACAACTCACTCATCCCATGATTTTCATATACTCATAAAGTGAAATGTAACCCGTATTCAGGAATTTCCTTGCTCGATTCATCCCCGATCTCAACCTCTACAGTCATACTGATCCACAAATATGTCTCAGACCAAAACTAAAATTTAACATATAACCGTGAAATCAAACTGTCAATAGTAGGCTCCCCCACTTGGCTCAAAGCCATAGATCATGACATTCAATAACTCACAATACCCATACAGTATTACTACCATGATGATGCAGTGAGATTCAACTAAATTCTTCACAAACTCATGCAACGCAACCCGTATAGTACCTCAATTCATCTGCTAAGCTCGCCTTCATTCTTGTAACGGTCAGATCAATTTCCTTGACCATTTTATATTCAAATATCAACACATACACCCGCTGGTAGAAAAGAAAGCCTCCACATAACATCATAATTGTAACACCCCAAAAATATTTTTGAAGTATTTCAGTGTAATGCCCCGTAAATGTTGCAAGTGAATTCAAGGTTTCATGGTGCCAGAGTAGGCTTACGTGTTTGAGGATGGTATAAAATCTTCGCGATGAGCTTACAAGCCGCGGTTCAGACTTTTTGGGCTGAACAATGCACCGGAAAGTAAAAAAAAAAATTGACGGAAAAATGCATTTCTGCGGTCCATTATGTGACCGCAGAACCACTCTGCGGGCCGCATAATGGCTGCAGAAGTGAGCAGGAGAAGGGCCAGTCTAGGGGCAATTATGCGATCGACTATGCGACCGCATAACCGTTATGCGGTGCATTATGCGATCGCATAACAGTTATGCGGACCGCATACACAGACAGATTTTTGATCGTTTTGGTCTGTAATTATGTGACCGATATGTGGTCCGCATATCCATTATGCGGTCGCATATACGACCGCAGAACCTTTTCCGGAGCTCCATTTTTGGGTTCTTACAACCCAACCCTACTTCGTTAAATACATGCAAAGGGTCATTTTTGAGCAAATATTCAGATGTTTTAGAGAGAAGGGGGAGTGTTTTAGAGAGAGAGGAAACCCTAGGCTAATTATTCATCAAGTCTTGCTCAAATCTTGGAAGATTAACAAGGAAAACCCACAAGTTCTTCATCTAAGAGGTAAGGTTCCATACCCTAGTTTTCAATTTCGAATTTGGGTAGAAAATGGTTGATTAGGAGTATGATTCATGGGTATGAGATTATTATTTATACATGCATGTACCAATAAGAATTGTGGGAAGATTGTTGAGCTAAAATAAGTAAGGATTGGGTAGTTGTGGAGTGAAGGAAATCTTGTAGAAGAACCTTATGGTTAAATTTGCACACCTAGTGTCTGATAAAATGCTCAAATGAGCTGAGACCATGAATATCTTCCTAATTATGGTTTAATTTTGTTATGTCTTAAACTAGATCAGGATTGCTAAGAATTCCAGATCATTCTAGAGTTAAGGAAACTCGATTGAGGTATGTTGGCTAAACTTTCTCTCTTGGAATTGAATTCCATAATATTTCCGTAAGTTTCAAAGTATGGGTTGCATATTAAAAGGTTATGGCTTTGAGTCGTGTTTCAATGAAAGATAATATGCCAAATTGTGTAAGAAAATCTCAATATTCTTAAGACTCTTAATTGCTCATTTGTGTACCTAAAGTCTTGATTTGGAAATGTCTTATTGTTGATAATCTATAAAGATGGTTGGAAGTGAAATAAGTCAATTGGGGATATAGAGTATGGCCAACGCGCCAAGAATTTAAGTTATGATTGTGTTTAGTAGTGCAAATGATTTGAGAAGATGCGATAAAGAATATGAAATGAGCCTCGACTCAATTGTTTAAAAATGACTTTGAAGATAGAATTACCTAAAAGTTTGTGTACTCAATTCATGCCCATTAGTGGTTGCTTTAACTAATGCTTTGCTTTATGAATATATCTAGTGTGATTCGAGTTCTATATACTCATGTGTTGAACTGGTACATTGTCATTGCTAGGGAAGAGCATTGTAAGAATAAATGGTGTATTGATTGTTTATGATTTTCATGTGTGTTTCTATTGTTGGATGGTATGCCTCATTCTTTGGGAAGAAACCATTTGTGTTTGAAGTTTCCATTTCAAATGGATTTGAAGTATATGATTTCTGAAATATCCTATATGTTGATACTTGATGGTGATCTTTGAAATTGAAAGAGGTGAAAGTGTGGAATATGAAATACGGCCATCGTGCCAGGAATAAAGAATCTTGTGAATGGCCTAATGAGCCAAGGAAATATTGTCGTTGTGAATGACTGG
>AWOL01S0043520.1:55071-84233 GCA_000715115.1 Nicotiana otophora
CCATAATTAATTCATCATATTTTTTCGACACCTCGTGCCCTCATTTCATATCACAACTGCACGGACAATTCACATGCCAATATCCTCAATGTATATAATATCCACATGATCAATTTATTTCCACTAAAGTGAGTTTAGAATGTTTTTAAATCGAGTAAGAAATCAACAAAGAATTGATTTTTTTATAAAATTATTTGGGTGAAGAAAATAACATTTGCACTTAAATTAAAGCATCAGATAAACTATTGGTTTGGTTGTAAAACTATTTAATTTAAAACATAATAATAATTCATTTTATTTAAATCAACTCAATCATCGAAAATCAGTAAGAAAAATCAGAAATATACTTCCTCATAGTCTCGTGCTAAAAAGTCAAAGCCAACACAATACAACTAGGAGCACAAAACACATAATAATAAAGTCAACTAGTACATCACGGAAGAAGACAAAAATTTACATATTAAAAGAAACAAAATCATCCAAGGCAAGAACATAAATAAAGAAATATCAACAAGGCACTCCCGAGGTAACGCCTCGTAGTCCCAAATCATAAATAAATTCACAATATCTCATTTTCTTATATCACCGCGGGAGCCTTCATATTTAATTTTTAAAGAAATTATTTTTTCTGAAATAGCATCCCGCGTTTTAGCTATCCTTATCACACCGCATGACTTATAGTAGTTTTCCTACTAGCCACGCGTTTCAAGCCACCCTTATCTCACAGCATGCGTTTCAACACCCTGACCTTATATCACCACATGACTTCTAGTAGTTCCCCTACTAGCCATGCGTTTCAAGCCACCCTTATCTCACCGCATGCATATCAATATCACAATATTTTACAAATTGCACCTCAAGTGTCCAAATATCACAGCATAATACAACTTGCACCTCAAGTGCCCAAATATTATAATATTTCAAAAATTGCACATCAAGTGCTCAATTCTTATAACATATCACAGATTGCACATCAAGTGCTCAAATCTTACAACATATCATAAATTGCACATCAAGTGCTCAATTCTTATAACATATCACAGATTGCACATCAAGTGCTCAAATCTTACAACATATCACAAATTGCACATCAAGTGCTCAAATCTTACAACATATCACAAATTGCTCATCAAGTGCCCAAATATTACAACTTGCCACAAAAATCAACAATATATTATTTTTCACAATAAGGAGCCCATGGCTCGATCATAATGTACACAAAATCTTAACAAAATATCCGAAAGTGAACAACTCAACAAAATAATATTTCACATAAAATCAAGGTGGCAATCACACCAAATCATCGTATAAAACAACTTCAACAAACAAGGATCTAGGCATGACAAATAGAGGATTTAATAAGTGTCAAAAATTTCCAATTTAATACCTAAGGGCGTCTAAGGATTTTAATCAACGAAATTTGCACATATATAAACCAAGTACGTACTCGTCACCTAGCGTACATGATTTTCAATTACACAATTTACACATAATACTCAATGCCTAAGGGGTATTTTTCCCAGTTGAGGTTAAGCAAGACACTTACCTTTTTGAAGTTATGCCGATATTCCAAAATCTCCTTCTTGCTTGAATTGACCTCCGGACCACTCAAATCTATCCAAATCAATTGTATAACTTCATTAAAATTCATCGAAAATAATTCTGGATAATAATACGTCGACTTAAAAATTTATTCCTAAAAGTCAACGCGGGGCCCGCCTCTCGGAACCCAATATAATTTTCATGAAATCCGCACACCTATTCCGATACGAGTTCAACCATACCAATTTTATCGAATTCCAATAACAACTCGAGTTCCAAATCTTAAATTTTTGTTTTTGGAAGATTTTACAAAAATCTTGATTTTGCTCCATTAAATCCGAATTAAATGATGGATTCAAAGACATAATCATGGAAATTAATCAAAACTGGATAAGAATCACTTATCCCAAATACCCACGCAAGAATCTCTCCAAAAATCGCCTTCTACCGAGTTGCCAATTAGATTTTGAGTTATGATCTCAAACCCCCATTTTTGGGACTTTTAATTCTGCCCAGATAGGCCTTCTTCGCGTTCATGATCTCTGTCTCGCATTCGTGAAGGCCAAAAACTCGATGCCTCAAATTCTTCTTCGCATTTGTGTTACCAGCGTCGCGTTCGCGTCAAGCTCTCGTGTTCGCGATGCACTCAAGTCCTACTGCTTCGCGTTTGCGATTAAAGCTTCGCGTTTGCGAAGGCCAAATCCCAGCAGCCTCAAAACTCCTCTTCGCATTCGCGTGACTCTCTTCGCGTTCGCGAAGAAGGAAGTCAGATACCAGATACAGCAGTTCCGAAACAGTCTGAAATTATCCGAAACCATCCCGAAACACACCCGAGGCCCCCGGGACCTCAACCAAATACACCAACAAGTCCTAAACATCATACGAACTTAGTCAAATTCTCAAATCACCTCAAATAACATCAAAACGACGAATCGCACCCCAAATCAAAATCTATGAACTTTGAACTTTCAAATTCTATAACTTATGTCGAAACACATCAAATAAATCCGGAATGACTTCAAATTTTGCACACAAGTCATAATTGACATTATGGACCTATTCCAACTTCCAGAATCTTATCAAAAAGTCCACTTCCGGTCCAATTCTCCAAAAATTTGACTTTCGCCATTTCAAGCCTAAATTGGCTACAGACCTCAGATTCACAGTCCGGACACGCTCCTAAGTCCAAAATCACCCAACGGAGCTAACAGAACCGGCGAAACTCCATTCCGGAGTCGTCTTCACACAGTTCCGACTACGGTCAAAATTCTAAGACGTAAGCTTCCGTCTTAGGGACTAAGTGTCCCAAATCACTCCGAATCATCCGTAAATCAAACTCGACCACACATGCGGGTCATAATACATATTGCGAGGCTGCTCGAGATCTTAAGTCACTGAACGAGGCGTAAATTCTAAAAATGACAAGTTGGGTCGTTACACCCAATTATCGGAATCCTTCCCGCTATGCCTTCTATAATTTCACCTAAGTATTCTCTACCGACCGTGAGTACTTCGAGTGTTATAATTCTCTTCCGAGCAACTACCATAATTTACTAGACATATTCTTCCGAACTATGTTAGTTGGCACTAGTTTACTGCTTACTAAGATCGCACTAAGATTTCGTTATTTCTATTCCCATCTTTAAACCCTTCGTATTGATTCCTGACATACGTCAGGAGTGATGTTCAACAACTACCTAAATATGTACCATTTTCCAAGCAATACATACTAAATAGGTACAGTGAATTGATGGACATTCAATCAACAACAATAAACATGTAGTTGAACAAGTAGAGAAATCCAATGACTCAATTATATAAAAACATAACAAGAATTTATCCTACAAAAGGTTATATCAGAACTCTAGAATGAAGAGTTTAGCTACTCATAATTGTTTTAACAATCACAACATAAGAATTCATGATCAATGATAAAAAAGGGAGAAAGAAAGATAAAAACTCGTTTCCGAATCTTCCGTCTTGCTCCTTGCCTGTTCTTGCCTTCAAAATTCTTCTAAAAATCAAGATACCCTCTTTTTGGGCGAGCTGGCCTTCATATAGGTCAAGGACAGTCGCCTCTAAAATTACAATTTTGGCCCTGGAATAATTTTTCTTGGAAGGACGTGCGCGGCCGCGCACCTGGGCAGGTGACCGCGCATTTGGCCGCGCATTTTGGCCAGTTTCTGCCTAACTTGCGCAGCCTAGTGCGCGGCCGCGCACCTGGGCGATTTTCTGCACTCTTCTTTGTTCTTCTTTTTAAATGCACTAACCTCCTTCGATCCTCGAACAAACTCCCAATTTACTCCATAAGCCTTTACTTGGCCTTTAACTCTCCATATTATCTCAAAATGCTCCTTAACCTCATTGTAGCCCGGAATTGCTCTTGCAAAGCATAAAATACTCAATCAGAGCAATTTACTATTATTTAACGCTCAAACATCAGTGAAGTGCAGACAATTTAGAGTGCAAATAGTGGCCAAACTACATAGTTATAGCCTACTATCAAAGATCTAAGGATTTCATGGTGGATTGTGTTAGTTCTAGAGTGGAAATGATAGAATAAAACACAAAATTAGTAGGGATTACTCACCTTGGAGATAGGGGGAGTTGGAGCCTTGGAGGTCTTAAGAGAGTGGAGGAAACCCTCAAAATTCGGCCAAGAGGAATGAGGAAAAATGAACCCCGAAGTGAGTATTTAATATTTCGAGCGCTACAGGTGGTGTAGGGCGCTACCTGTTGCCCTGTTTCCAGAGCCTCAAAAATCCTAACGCTGGGGCTAGTGCCCCACGCTACCCTGAGCGCTGGTGATGGTAAATCTTTTCTACTTCATCTTGGTCAAGGTTATTTCGGCAACCATCACTTTCACACAAGATTTATTCAAGAATTACCCTAAGGTACCGAACCTCAAAATCACAAATCACGCATCTATTCAAGCCTAAGAAACTTATGAACTTCCGAATTCCAAATTCTACATTTGATGCCGAAACCTATCAAATCAAGTCCGATTGATCTCAAATGTTGCACACACGTCATAAATAACATAACCGACCTATCAAAATTTTTAAAACTGGATTCTGACCCCGATATCAATAAAGTCAAATTCCGGTCAAACTTCCAAACTTTATATTTTCAACTTTCGCCATTTTAAGCCAAAATCAACTGCGAACTTCCAAATAAATATCCGGACACACTCTTAAGTCCAAAATCACTATACAGAGCAATTGGAACCATCAAAACTCTATTCCGAAGTCGTTTGCATAAAAGTCAAACTCCGGTCAACCCTTTTCATTTAAGCTTCCAACATGAAATTTATTCTTCCGAACTAATCCTGAAACACCTAAAACATCAAAATCGACGATTCACACATGTCATAATACATCATATGAAGTTATTCAAGACTTCAAATAGGTGAAAGGAGCGTAAATGTTCAAAACGACAAGTCGGGTCGTTACAAAATAGATGATGTATAATCTAAAATATATATTTGAATTTTAATAGGATAAATATATATTTTTCCAATAATACTTGTGATCGATACTAAAAGTTTATCCAGTCCAATATTGATTTTGTTATTTCATGCGGTAAAAAATAATTAATGTAAGAAATAAATAAATTTTATAATCTTCTAGTTATAAGTATCAAGTAAGGAAATATTGTAGAGGAAAAAAATCAAAGCGAGAAAACTTAAATATGAGATGTACAAATGAAAATCTCAAAATTCATATTTTAAAAATCAAATATAGAAAAACTCATCTTTTAAAAACAAATAAGATAAAGAGTAAGTTGTTACCTAAATAAGTTTAAAGGATCATGTTGTTCATTTAAACTAGTAGTCGTACCCGCGCGATGCACGAATAATATTAATTTAACTAAATTGTGATCGGACTTGTTTGAACATATTATATCGTATTGCTTTAATAAATTTCAATTGTCATCTTATTTGTCAATATGATATACCCAATAATAAAATCTCTATTAAATTAAAGGGACTTATATAATCATTGAATAACCCTTTTGTTCTATATTTTTCTTTATTCTATTATCCAATGTTTAGTATTTTTACATTGTTAATAGAAATTTTTATTTGCAAATTACTTTGTTTAATATTTTTGTCTGCTCGCTTTTTTTTTGTAATATAAGAGAAGATATATATATATATATATATATATATATATATATATATTATATTAATGTTAAAATATTTTTTATTTTAAATTTTATTATGTTGTTGTCAGTAATATTATCTGAATTTTAATGGATAAAATCTCTCTTAAATTAAAGAGACTTGTATAGTCATTGAATAACTTTTTTGTTCTATATTTTTCTTTATTATACTTATCTAATATTTCGTATTTTTACATTGTTAATAAAAAATTTTATTAGCATATTACTTTGTTTAATGTTTTTGTCTACTACTTTCTTTTTGTAATATAATAGAAGATATATATTTTATTACTCTTGAAATATTTTTTATTTTAAATTTCATCCTATTGTTCTCAATAATATTATCTGAATTTTTACGAATAAAATCTCTATTAAATTAAAAAGATTTGTATAGTCATTGAATAGCTACTTTGTTCTGCATTTTTCTTTATTATATTATCTAATATTTAGCATTATTGCATTGTAAATAGAAATTTTTATTAGCATATTACTTAGTTTAATATTTTTGTCTACTACTTTCTTTTTATAATAAAATAGAAGATATATATTATATTACTCTTGAAATATTTTTTTTATTTTAAATTTTATCCTATTATTCTTAATAAAATTATCTGAATTTTAATGAATAAATATTTTATTAAATTAAAGAGACTTATATAGGTATCGAATAACTTTTTTTGTTTTGTATTTTTTTTTATTATATTATTCAATATTTAGTATTATTGCATTGTTAATAGAAAATTTGAATTGGCAATTTTTTATTTTTTGTAATTTTAGTTTTTTATTTTAAAATAATCTAAAAACTCCAACTTGAAACTACTCTCCAATTTGAATGGACACTTTTTTTTAACTTTTGTTTTTTATTATAAAATATTTTATTTTATTATTTTATAGATATTTAAATTCAAAAACAATAATCAATAACTAATTATTAACTACTTATGCCACGTGACTTTTTTCTAAGCTGCCACTTGGCTTAAGGAGATGACTTTTTCCTCTCTTTTTAGTAATATATAGATATATATATAGAAGATATATATTTTTATATTTTATATTTTATTTTATTATTCTCAATAATATTTTCTGAATAAATAAACTTTGAATTTTAAAAAAGAAAAACAAAAATTATTTTAAAAAACAAAGAAATTTTGAATTGGCGGTTTTTTATTTTTTGTAATTTTAGTTTTTTATTTAAAATAATTTAAAAACTTCAACTTGAAACTACTCTTCAATTTTATAAAATATTTTATTTTATTATTTTATAGATATTTAAATTCAAAAATAATAGCCAATAACTAATTATTAACTACTTGTGCTATGTGGCTTTTTTCTAGGCTGCCACTTGGCTTAAGAAGATGGCTTTTTTCTCTCCTTTTAATAATATATATAGAATATAGATGATCAAATGCATATCTTGTTAATATATGTATCATTATTTGATATTAAATTGAGTGTAAAATAGAATAGAGATTACAACAAAATTCATACATAGTTATGGAGAAAACATTTGTATGGTGATTGTCTTTTAAATTTTAATTATAAACTTCCTTATATAAAAGTATTTAAATTAATTAAGTTCTCTATACTGAGGATACATAAAATTTTCACATCAGTTGAATCACAACAACTCTTTATAGCAAATATCATATAGTAACTTGAAAACTTGAGTAATAATTTATTATAATTAATTAAACTGAATTACGTAATATGTGTAGAATATAACACTTTGTTTGGATGGTTGTTACCTGTCGTATTGCATCGTATTGTTATTTTAAATACAATATTTGTTTTGATTGTTACTTTAATATTATTATATCGTATCGTTAAATCCATAATTATGTAACAACAAAAAATGTCACTTTATGAAACGACGTATTTGGTATGATGGCGTTGTTTCTTTGCTTTTTTCCTCTCATCTTGCTCTTCTTTATTGTTAAATAATCATATTTTACTCTGTATCCTATTTTTTTCTTAGTAATGTTGCAAGTTTATTATTCATATTATTAGTGTATGACATCATGAAACGACCATAAATGATACAATCTATACAAATATTTTATTCATCAAACAATACAGTACAATACAATACGATACATTATAAAACAAATATAACAACGATACAAACAAGCTGTAAATTCATATTATAAACCATATTTATGAAAGCCACACGAAGTCCAGGCGTAGTGCGTATGGATAAACTGAGTCGTGGGCTGCTTATGCAATGAAATCTGGACATGGCCACTGCAACTCTTGCCTCTCACCACCTCCATTTCTGCTTTTCTTCATCTACCAAATTCTCAATTACTAACAGAAGAAGACAAGTATGGCTAAATTATCCTAACAGAAATAGTTTCTCACTAGTTTTTTGTTCTTCTCCTACTTCGCCCCCTCCGCCACCATCGTCGGCCCAAGTCAGCGAACCCAGTACTCCCACTGCTGAGTCTTGCGTCAACGTGGGCCTTGACCTGTTTTCGAGAGGACGGGTATTTTTCTACTTCTCTCTCATTTTCATGGCTGTAATTCGTCTAATTGTTTCATGGTTGCAGACATCAAATAACAGTTTCCTAACTGTTTTAAGTCTTATGATGCAATTCAAATTGATAGTAAATGTTTCAATTTCCTGTTATACTCTCCTCATTACTTGGTATGTGGAAAAGAAGAAGTACCGGCTTGTTGTAGACATAAAATAAATCGATATATCTAACAGCTTAAATTTTTAGAGTGGCGGTTCGCACCGTTCCGTACTCGTTACTTGTTGTATTTGTCTATCAATGTGTGACTCTTTTTGAGAGCCTCCTGAATTGGTTGGTCAAATTATTTTTGCTAACTCTACCCGATTTTAGCCAATTTTCATTGGTGGTATCTTAGAGTCCTATAATCAGTGCAAAATTAGTTTTACTCGTGCAAGTTAATTAGTACTATTTTGTCTTGTATTCCGAAATATGTTCAAAATTTTCCCATTCCGAGTAAATCTAATGGTAATAGTTGCACTTATGCTGAGCTGAATTAACACTAAGCACTCACCCTCACATTCATTGTGTCACAAATGTATGTCTATTCTTGGGCATAGCTAAAGAATGATGCTCAAAAGATTAGCCTACTCAATGAGTTTTTCTATTTATAATCTTGTACTCATTGTATGTCTGAGTTGTAGTTTCTTGCATATCTCTATTTGATCCTGCATCCCAAGCTTAAGGATAACAGCTGGTAGGTTGATTCCTAGTAGGTTGATTAACCGTTATTACTGTAAAAACAATTTGCTAATGTCTTGTCAATTATTTGATTGAATTTTCATTTTTCCTTTTAATCAACAGTTTTTCTTTTGCCAATTCCCTAATTTTAAACCTGTTCATTTTGCCTTTCTTTTTATTTCCTGCTTAATTGTGTCCTCAATGTTCTGTGTTTTGGTTCGTGTAACAAACTTTCCTGCAAGTTGGTTACAGACCCTTTTAGTTTGGATTTCAGTCTGCAATATGGGCAACACATACCATCTTGATTCATTAATTTTGAACTTTCCAGGTTAAAGATGCTCTTGTGCAGTTTGACACGGCGCTTACTTTAGATCCCACCCCTATCGAGGCTCAAGCTGCTCTTTATAATAAAGCATGCTGCCATGCCTACAGGTAGATTTCTCCTTTGCCTCTTTCGTGGTTGATCTGGATAAACATTAATTTGTTTGAAGCCATGTTGAGGAAAAACATACTCCTGAGTTTCTTCTCTTGTAAACTGCAAGTAAAGGAACCTAAAATTTCTTAATCACAGTTATTAGCTTAATTGTTTCATTGGAAGGATCACAAAGAACAATGTTGAAACTTCAAAGAGCATCTCAAAGGAGCTTACTTTTTTAATTCTTCTTTGTCACTCTTTTATTATTTGTTTATATGTTTATTTATTTTCTTTATTTACTAAGAGGGGAAGGAAAGAAAGCTGCTGACTGTTTACGCACGGCTTTGAAAGAGTATAACCTAAAGTTTGGCACAATCCTTAATGATCCGGATTTGGCTTCCTTCAGATCATTGCCTGAATTTAAGGAACTACAGGAAGAGGTTTGTTTCCCGCTGATGAATATAGTTCTTTAGTTATCATCATGCTTGGATGTATGAATTCGTTTCAGTTCTTTATCAAATTGATTATGTGATTATGTTATCGGTATCTTAACTTAGCAAGGCTCTAGCTTTACTTCATTATTTCTGAATCTCATAGTCTTTTATTACCTCACAGGCTAGGTTAGGAGGGGAAGACGTAGGATACAGTTTCCGTAGAGACCTTAAGCTCATCAGCGAGGTACAAGCACCATTTAGAGGGGTCAGAAGATTCTTCTATGTGGCATTCACCGCTGCTGCTGGAATTTCTACATTTTTCACTATACCCAGGTTAATCCGTGCAATTCAAGGTGGAGAGGGTGCTCCTGATGTTGGGGAGACTGCAGGAAATGTTGCTATAAATGTCGTTGGTAAATAATGACTGCATTTGCCATGGATTGTATAGTTCACTTCTGAAGTTCTGTAAAATGATGTTTACTTGGTATATTAATTAACGCTTCTTAATGGAAACGAACAGTTTCTTAAAAATGATTAAGCTCTTGAACCAGCACTCTGCAGGTATTATTGTTTTTGTGGCTTTGTTTCTTTGGGAGAACAAAAAAGAGGAGGAACAGCTTGCACAAATATCACGTGATGAAACACTATCAAGGTTGCCTTTGCGCCTTTCAACTAATAGGATTGTTGAACTGGTCCAGCTAAGAGACACCGTGAGGCCTGTTAGTGAGACAACTTCCCCTTTACTCTTCTTGTTTTCAATTTCCAGAAGTAAGCAGAAGTTGAGTGGAAAACATCAGTAGGAGTCCTTCAATTTGTCACTTAAAGAATGAGAAGTCCTGTACAACTCTTACTAGGGTCACATGTCTAGTTCTTGTTGCCACATATTCTGCCTAATAGATCAAAAGATATGGTTTGCCTCTCCTCTTAAACAAAGAAGAAAGCTTTTCCATCACATTTATATTGCCGGAAGGATGATGACAGAAAAGTTAGTTCCACATTTTGCTAAGTTTGCAACCAAGGCCTTTTTTTAATGAGCAAAAAGATATCCCATTACGTATTTGTTCTATCTTTTTTTGAAATTCCTGACTTGGAACATACTTTCTCCTCTTATATGGAGTTTGACCAGTTGCTTGTTGTTAGGTTATTTTGGCTGGGAAGAAGGAGACAGTCTCTCTGGCTATGAGAAATGCTGAGAGATTCCGCTCTGAGCTTCTTAAACGCGGAGTCCTTCTAGTTCCTGTTATTTGGGGTGAAGGTAGGGAAACAAACATAGAGAAGAAAGGTTTTGGTCTTCCTCAAAAGGCAGCCGCTTCTCTCCCATCAATAGGGGTAAGATTTAAGATTTTAAATAGCACTTAATGATCATTATAAACAACATGATGCTATAGCATGCACGTCAAGTTCATGATTCTTGCTTACTTTTTGCTCAAAGTCCAGAAGAATCTTTTTACCCGCTACCAGTGGCGGAGGCAGGATTTCCACTAAGGGGTTCAAAAAAGAAAAAAGTTCAAAAATTAAAAGAGATTGTGGCCAATAGGAATTGAACTAGTGACTTCACAAAGATTTTGAACCCCCTTGACCATTAAGCTATACTTTTGAGCTATGTCAAGGGGCTTCAAAACATAATATATAGAGGTAAAAAAATAGATTTTGCCTTATATATACAGTGTAATTTTTCGGCGAAGGGCGTTCGAGTGAACCCCCTTCCACCGCCCTAAATCCGCCCCTGCCCGCTACTGATTATTGAAAGTCGTTTCTTGTTGCTCAAAAAAGCATGATACAATAATAATCTTAATGTTGCATGTATCTGTTTATGTTTTCTTATTTTTCTCCCATTGCTACTGTAGGAAGATTTTGACCAAAGAACTCAGTCAATAATTGCAAAATCAAAATTGAAGTCAGAGATCCGGTTCAAGGCGGAGACCGTTTCACCTGTAGAGTGGGAAAGGTATCAACCTTTTCTTAATACACTTGAAACTACTTATCATCTTCATGGACATTTATGTTTGTGGCATTTTTATCTTAAGGACATCCTGGCGCGCTCAGTTTGATCGACTGAAATTCCTCCTTGTGCCCATACGGGAAAGACCTATTTCTTATTGATTAATTATGTTTAACCTCACTCTGTTTCAGGTGGATAAGGGATCAACAGAAGTCTGAAGGTGTTACTCCTGGTGAAGATGTCTACATTATACTTCGTCTAGATGGTCGTGTTCGACGCTCAGGAAAGGTCAGTCAGTGCGTGTAAAATTCTTTGTGCTGCAATTCTTTTCTCTGCTCCGTTGATTATGAACCAATTATGTGCTTATTCGCATATGTAATTAGCTCAAAACATGACATTGATGACTCTAAAATCCACAAGTCAAGTAAGATGCCTTTGCAGTGGCGTACAAATATTCGTGTCTGTGTTGTTTATAATTTACTTTTTCCTTTCTGGTTTAATTCTTTGTGAGATTTTAATATTGACCAACTCTGCAGGGGATGCCTGACTGGTCTCAAATTGTGAAGGAACTACCTCCAATGGAAGCAATATTAAGCAAGCTAGAAAGATAATACAAGTTTCTCCGGTTGTGTGCTAAAAGCTTTTCACTACCTGTTGTATTTTGTGTCAGTCTCCTTTCTTGAAATATACAAGGCGCTGATTGATGCTTGTCGAGCTCTAACTTACTTACTCTTGTTTGATCTATACATATTGATATAGTTATTTAATTTTGAAGTCAGAGGTGGATTCATGATTTTAAATCAATGGACACGAAATACTAGTGTAGTCATCAATTTTCATGACAATAAATGTGGACTTAGTGTTTGTATATATATTTGAAAAAAATTAAAATCTGATACTATATAGTTTCAATAGCACTTTTGGTCGTAAAAGGTGCATCTGCCTATGCTTGAAGTCTTTGTTTTCCCGTTTCCTTATTGAATGTTGGCACAATCAACTGGACAAAGAAGAGAAACAAGAGAAGCATTTCTAAGGAGTTAGGTGGGGGAGTAATTTCTGCTTTGGTAGTTGACTTCTTTTGGAAATAATAGTAATATGTTTTCTTGCATATGTTAAAACTGAGTTTGGTTCAGAAATTGTTGAAGGGTCGATCTATTTTTAATTATTAACTAAGTAATTTTTTAATCAAAACTAGGAGATTTAAGCTTGAATTATTCCAACAAGAAGATATTCTAAACCTACTTCAAAAAAATAATAACTCTGCCGGGAAGACTTCTGCATAAACTATAAGGTGAAGGGACCAAGGTCCAAGATGATTGCCCATTTTATTATGATCTATTCCTCCGACAATTTGCATCCCTCCTTTGCCTGCACGGTCACTCTACTTAAATGCATTTATTTAAAACTAGAATACTCATAATTTCAGCAATTTCCTATGGATTATGAAGTATTTAACTGTTACTTGTAAATTAAAACACAACATACTTAAAACCTTAAGGATAATTGACTTGGATATATGTGATGATTTAATTGCTTGAAATAATATTTTACATATTTGAAATCAATAAAAAGACTAGTCTATTAATCACAATAATATTTTAAAATTAGTCAGGAATAAATTGTTTGACTCCGTTAATAGTTGTGGTATATATAAGTCAGGAGTTGGGTGCACATAGGTCGGGTTGGTTCAGATTTTTCAATTATCAAATCAAATCAATGATGTCGGATTTTTAAATTTATAAACCAAACCAAACCAACAAAGTTGAATTTTTTAATCTCGGGTTTTTCGGATTTTTTTCCGGTAAAGTCTTCATAGCATAAAATATATAATTTGTGCTCCAAATATTTCTTAAGTCCTAGTAAAATACAACTATATAATGTGTTTTCTAAAAACCTAACACAATAATATGAGAGTAGTCATAGCATTATACTAAAAAATATTCAATAATAAAGATAAAATAATAAAATTACATAAAATAAATATTGCTAATTAATAAGCCATAATAAAAATTAACATAATCTGAAAATACTATATAGGTCATGCTAAAATAAGTATAGCTAATAAGTACTAATATTAATTACATAACTAAGCACTAAAGAAAAAGATAAACTAAGTTATGCATTTTCATTATAAACCGATGTAAAACTAAAATAATTATCCAACATTTTCGTCATTCCTAGTATTGAATTAAATTTCTTTTGTTAGCATTAGTATTGATTTGAACTTTGTTTGAATTACTACATTTATGTGCTGTAAAATTTATTTACCATTCAAGAATGTTAATTTTAAACTTGAAATAATACGTTAAAAGATAAAACTGTGAAAAAATTTAAGAAATATTTATAAATTACATTACAATAAATATTTATATGTATAAAATATTTTTAAAAATTATATAAATGTACTATATATCGGGTTGGTTTGGTTTCGGTTTGACTTTTTTTAGTTAAAACTACCAAACCAATTATGGTCTGGATTTATTTTCTAATACCAAACTGCATCGGGTTTTTTTTTTCCGGTTTGACTCGAATTATCGATTTGGTGGGATTTATCGGTTTTCTTTGTACATCCCTAGTTAGGAGCTAAAACTAAAACTTAAGAGACAAAGAGTTGGAACCAAAATATTGACTTGAATTAAACCAAACAGCTCTGAAGAAGAAAATTAGATGAGAAGAAGACACGAGTTGCTTATCATATAATAATATAGAAAGATTGACATCATTTTCTTTGGTAGGTTTTGAAAGGTTCATCTGTTTGAGGATGACTAAACTTTCCAACAGCAATGAGGATGCGGTTGAACTGGTAAAAAGGAAATCCATTAGGAAAGAAGGTTCTTTGAATGTACCAATATCTCATTATAATCTTACGTCAATTGAAATTATTTTTTATAACCGTAATGCTCGAGTTAGTTTGTCGGTATTTTAACTAATTTCAGGGCACCTATTTACTTTCACAAGCACAAATATTGAGTATTTTAATTGTACCAATATCTCATTATAATCTTATGTCAATTGAAATTAGTTTTTATAACGGCAGTGTTCGGGTTTGTTTGCCGGTATTTTAACTAATTTCAGGGCATCTATTACTTCCACCGGCACAAATATTGAATAACTCTATCAACGGGAAAAAATCCCTTAGTATTTTTATCCCTATTGGATTTGGACATAAAATCTCATAATTCTCAATTCACTTCATTCATGACGACTATACATACACTTGTTCAATTAAAATTATTTTTCTCCAACCACAATCCTTGATTTGGCTTGCTTCAAATATTATTATTATTATTATTATTGGTTCTAAGACTAGGACAACTGAACTGAACTTGTGCTAGATCAACACTATACTTCTAATAAACTCTGGTTTCCCCGAAATATCCTTTATTATTATTATTATTATTACTATTATTTATTTATTTATTTATTTATTTTTCGAATTCTAACCAAAATAACTTCAAGTGCCCTTAGTTTACGATTTCTTTTTGTAATTAGCAACACATTATTGATACAACTGGTCCATGTGGATTCAGATGGTGAAAATGTTTTCGAGAATATTGGGATTAGAAGTTTGAGGGTGAACCCTTTAGATCAAAATATTTTCTATTTCACAAACAATATCTTTATTTTCTCCTCCTCACTTTTCTTTTTAAATTATGGTACTAACCTCGAAGCAAAACAACTTTCGAAGTTAAGCATATGATCTCAAGTTATGTATTACCGCGCTCCTTTTCTTCCCTAGTAGATTTAGTTATTCCATATCAAAGCATAAATAAATAAATAAAAATATATATATATATTACAAAACTTAAATGTGGGTTCAAATGTAGTCGATAGTCATTTATTCTCCTTTCTTTACCTCCCTTTGTTACAACTTACAAGCTTTTCCCACCCCAGAAAAGTGTTTAAATGAAAAAGGACAAATAAAGAATCACTTTATGCTTTATCCATTCCTGCCCGACAATAACTAAGTATAAATACTTTTTAGGTTCCAAAAAGAATAACGAGCCTTAGAATAGATGACCAATCATTTAATTGTAGTGTAAAGTTAGACGTAAATTGTTAAATCTTTCTAACAAAATACATGTGCAGAAAATACATAAAAATTACAAACAAAATTTTTCTTTTAATATCTAAAATAATTTAGAAAACATTCAATAGTTAAATTTGGACAGACATTATTTTGTGGCAATGGTAGTTTGGTAAATACCGGCAACATGAACACCATTTCACGAAAAAAGCCAAAAATACTTAAAATCCATTGTATCCCGCGCTATTGTGAGTGGTCGAACTAAAATAGTGGTATGGTAGTAGTAGTTAGAACTTACAAGAAAGAGAAAGCAACTTGTTAATTTTTCTCTATATATATATAACTAGGAGAAGAAGAAATATACCAATTACCATTGACAAAGTTGTAAGCAATGGCGAAGTCGTTTAGTTCCATTTTCATCATCTCTTCGCTATTAATCACGCTATTGATTATCTCCGGTGAATCTACCGGCGGCGACTTCGACATGAGCGGATGGATTCCGATGAAATCAGCCGACAGCTGTCAAGGTTCGATAGCAGAGTGCATGGCCGCCGGTGAATTCGAAATGGATTCGGAGAGCAACCGGCGCATTTTAGCAACTGATGATTACATAAGCTATGGTGCTCTGCAGAGGAACACTGTACCCTGTTCTAGAAGAGGTGCTTCCTATTATAACTGCCAGACAGGTGCTGAAGCTAATCCCTATACCCGTGGCTGCAGTGCTATTACTCGTTGCCGGAGTTAACGGTTATATCGGTTTATAAATCTTTTTTTATGATTTATCTGCTCTTTGTTAATTAATTAGTATGTAATTGTTTTGATTTTACTGTTTTTGTTAGAATAAATCTTGTATGCGTATTAAAATCCTGTGTTTATAGTTTATATATAGTGGTTTCTTTTCAGTTGCTTCTAATAAAGTGATAGTGATGCTCGGGCTGTAATTCTGTTTAATGCAATGTTCATTGGTACTTGTTACATTCATTCTGGAACTGATTGCTTTTGAGTTCTCTATCAAAATCGAATAATTTTTTTTTAACTACGGTTTTAAATATTTCGAAACTATAACAGTTGTCTTGGTACATTTTATTTAGTTTTAAATCTTTAAATTTCTTTTGAAGATAAATTAAACGATTGATGTCAAGATTTACAAAAAATTAGATACACTAGTTTGTCAATTGCCCTGTCTTTTTTTATTTTATTTATGTCAAACAGTTTAGCTAAAGGATTCAACCTGCAGGTTCAGCAACACATCTGTTTGCTTTATCGCATTATAGCTTTAGAAGTAGTGATGCTCTTATGTAATAGCGTGTGCACATCACGAGTTCGAATCCTAAGTTGATATTTAATTGGAGATTGCGAGGCATATTTTCCACCAAACTTCAAACTGTTTTAAAAGAAAAGAATTACGTATTAGGAAGGATAACTTAGGGAACATAATTATCTTTTTAAGGGCTATCGAGCTTCTAAATTTTAGCCCAAGATTTGACTTTTCGAAACATCACAAAAAAGGTCATATATTTTGACAGAGAATTAGGAAAGTGGAGTAACCCTTGGCATAACATATGAAGATTTTGAATTAATTTTTATATCTTCCACTAGCATAAGTTTTAGATAACTCTACCTATCAAAACTTGGGTAGATGCTAATAAGTCGCAAGCAAAACGCAACCATCCTCCCAGCCAGGGGCGGATTTAGGGGGCGCAAGAGTGTTCACCCGAACACATTGTGTATATAAGAAAAAATCTGATTTTTACCTCTATATATTATGTTTTGAATCCCTTTTACACAGTCCAAAAGCATGACTTTGTGGTCAAGGGCGTTCAAAACCATTATGAGATCATTGGTTCCATTCCCGCTAGCTACAATCACTTTAAATTTTTTAACTTATTCCTTTTTTGAACCCCTTAGCCAGAAGTTCTGGCCGGAGCACCTACAACAGAAGGGAAAAAGAGAAAAGGAATTCTGAGCTGCGACGCCTGAATGACACAACCTTCAAATCTTTACAGAAATCTTGTTTATCCAAAATAAGAAACCCTTGTAGATTCTATCAAGGCAAATAAGTTTTTACTAGTTTTACAGCGTATCTATCAGATTAATGCATTTTCTGAAGATTTCATCACAGCTCGTGTTAGAAATTCGATAATAAAAGAAAAAGAAATATAGAAAACAGAAGTTTTGAAGCCTGATATTATCACTGGCTCAAAAGAGTGGTTGTTTGACCTTTTGAATTAACTTAGCTAGAATACTAAACCTATTATGATTGCTTTTAAAAATGTTTGATTTGAAGTGAACCATAACAGTTAATTAGGTTCTGTTATATAGTGCATGGATAATAGCCTGTTTGGCCAAGCTTCGAAGTTAAAGTGTTTGGCAAATTTTTTTTAAAAAAAAGTGCTTTTGAAGAGGCAGAAACAGTTTTAGAGAAGCAGAAAAAAATAACTTATCTCCAAAAATATTTTTTTGAAAAACACTTTTGAGAAAAATACACTTAGAAGCAGTTTTTAAAAGCTTGACCAAACACTATTTGTTGCTCAAAAGTATTTTTCAAATTAATTAGCTAAACACAAACTGCTTCTCACTAAAAGTACTTTTGAGAAAAATACTTTTAAAAAAAAAAACAGCTTAATGATTTTTGTAGCTCGGCCAAACAGGCTATAAATTTGATCCTTTTTCCTTGAGCTAAAAAATCAATGTGTTGAAAAACTTAATAAATCAATAAGTGCAAATTTAGCCCATTTTGTAACAGAAACCCAAATAGATACGAAACAAATATGAACCACTTCGTAAATTGGGACATTTAAATCCGTTATTTCGTGGGTAGCGTATAATATTTAAAAAAACATTGGATACCGGCTGAAATTTGGATTTCAAAGCTGCGTAGTTATGAAAATTCCCCTCAAGATTACGACGGTTAAGCCTTGAGGAAGAGAGATACACAACAGTCCAATAGGAAAGAAGGATCAAGTGGCATCAACGACGCCCAGCATGCTATAATTAACCAAAAGCGGACTTGATACAATTAAACCACACGTATAAATAAAAAGAAAGAAGGCTGACCTTTTGAAATTTCAAGTCTAATTCAGATTTATGCTAATGAATCCTCAAATGAAAAAAACACCATAGAATATTTCATCCTTAATTCCATGGGCCATGATCAATTAGGGGTGGTCGTTTGTATGTATTTTAGAATCTAAGATGGTGGTTGTGACCAGCTTTGTAAATTTGTTGTATGCTATCTAAACAAAGTAAGGATTTAAAATTATTCTAGCAATTTAACAGATAACCAAAAACTCCTCTCAGTAAAACCAAACGACGCCTTTCTGGTTAGAGCATCAGATTTCAACACTCTGGTGGTCAGGGATGAGGGCAGGTAATTCTGTCATTCGAAGGCATAACCAGTTCTCTGAGAGAAAGCATGTAGTGCTTCATCTGGCCTTCTTCTCAGATGATGATTTATCGGTTGTTTTTCCAACATATGGATATTCCGGAGAACTGATCCATAAACCGTCCAGTATGATTAAATGAACACAGAGGAGGAGTATTGATGAGTAACTGTTGGAGGGAAAGATATTCCAGCAAAACTCAACAGCTGCGAACAACATTAAACTGCAGAACAGCACTAAACTTGTATAAACCTGGAACAGAAATTACCATAAAACTAAAGCAAATAAAGAAGCTTGAGTATCAAATTGAATACCGTAGGAGGGTTGGAAATGGCGTTTTCCACAATAAATATGGTAAGCTATAAAAGTACCTGCAAACAAGATCTAGGTCAAACATCAATGGTTTTCTCTTAGTTCAACTGAAACCTGACATAGAATCCAGGAAACCAATGAAAGAGGGAGCAATTTTCCATCTGCTTGGCTAATGTTAATCAAGGCTTTTTATGCCTTGTTTTGGTTCCATGCTAGTAGGTGGAGTGGGGGGTTGAGTTTTGGGATCTTCTTCTTTTCCTCTAGAACAGTGTGCGACTGATTCACCAGAAAAAATTAGATAAAAGATGGCTTAATTACTCAATGAGCAGTTTAAAAATTAAAAATTTATCCCTTAAGTTAAATGCAGGCTGCATGTCCCCAACGCTTCGGTCGAGTGGTAAGAGCGCAGCGCATTATGTGTGAGTTAGACCCACGTCGGGGTTTGAACCTTGCCGCAGACAAAAAGCCTGCTATTTAAGTGGAAAAGGGTAAAACGGCGGTCCCACATCATCCGCCGAGTTTCAAACCCTGCGCCACTGACCCTTGGAGATTTCTCGATTATCAAAAAAGAAAAAGGTACATGCTGGCAGTTCCGTTAACACCTTATAAATGTATCCCAAAGTTCTCCATTCTTCAAAGGGATGCCGAGGAATCTGAAGTTATTACTAGGCTGGTCTGGAAAGTGGAAAGCTCTATTCATTTTAGTATCTCACAATAATTAAGTTAGAATATGACAGTTTATCATTAAAATAAATTCCAATAATACATTTCGGTTAGTGTTTGGTTCCTCACAAAAGGAGGTTGATATTGGTCCTCTTGAAATATGTGATGTACTTTTACGCCAGCACCTAGCTCAATAGAAACATGAGATCATAAAAGCATTGCATCTATCATAAGCTGAATGTTAACAGTTCAAAGAGTCAAACTAATGTATCATTTACTAAAGCTTTTCAAATATTTCCTTATAAAAAAAACTATTAAAGCTTTTCAAGTATTTAAAATGTGAAAAGTTGCATATTTTAATACTTTATGTAGTTTATTTTATTTTAAACAAACAATTTAGTCATCTTCAAATTCACTCTGGAGATTAGTTTAGTCGCCCCTTAATAACCACTTGAAGACATTTGATTTAGCAGGGAAGCTTCAGAGAAAAGATGTGTAAATGAAGGAGTATGATATAGGATCCATAACCTAAAAAAAAATAACAAGCTGCAGAACCTACCAAGAGTAAAATTGGAAATGGAGGGATCGGGCACATATAATGCCAATGAAATTCCCGACAAACATAGTTGTCACAATATCTGAAAATAAAATAGACGTAGATTCAATTCCGGAACCATAACATGCCAAATCAAGCAAAAACTAGTGACACTTTATTAAACTTGATGGCCTTTAAGTAAAGAGAAACCAAAAACAGAATGAGCATATTACTTACGGTCAGTTTGAAGGACTCTGTTTGTCGGAGACGTATTTCTGTGAGAAAATCTAAGCTTCAGTTGAATGATTTTAGAATGCACGACAGCAAACAGTCCACCTTCATGCCTGAAAAAGATGAAAAAAGAATATTGCAGTCCAATGGCAGCTATCATTACCTGGGTGTAGAGAAGAAAGGGTCATGTGATGTTAACTTGCTTCTACAACTCAAAATATGTCAGGAAGTTCTGAATTTATATTATGGTTCCTGAGCTTACGCTTGAAATAAAAATGGTTATCATATTATGACATTTCTTCTCCCACTTCAACACTTGGAATAGCATTATAGTAATGCTACTACATTCGCTGTAATAATAACATGAGAAATACTCACCTACACCATCTGTAATGAGCAAAAATCAACAGCAGACTGAGATGAGCAACTAGCAAGGAGAGAGCAAAAGCTTTAGAAACAAAGATTTCTTCAGGAACAAATTTGAAGTTAACAGACCTGCAACAAAGCAGAGTTACGATAAACAGTATTTTCTGAAGGAATAGAAGAAAAGCGCGAAATGAGCATAATCTTGCAGAAACGCAGATGGTAGAAATAAAGTTCTCAATGTCAGATTATTTTAAAGGTGCGCCAAAGCAACTTAAAATCCAATTAGAATCAGACAAAACTTAGTTTGAAGATAATGGTAGGTTTAGGGTGAGAAGTGGCCAATTAAGAGGAAATGGGGCAAATATCCTTTTGCTGTCTATGTCAAGCGAAAGAAAATGAGCCTCAAACTCAACAGGGATGAGATAGAGAAGAAACTACACCAGCAAGTAAGAACATGCATCTCCTACATTTAGCAAACAACACCAATGTGTTGTTTAATGGCGTTTGAGGTAAAATTTGCATGTAATACGACAATGCTGTTTCACATGATGATAATGCATGTTGATACAAAGGCTTGTCAAGTTGATAGTTCCATAATCTCTCATCACCATAGTTTTCCAAAAATAATTCCAGAAGTAATATTATGGGGGATGTCATAAAATATACTGGGGCAAACTGTTTATTTATCTTGCACAACAAAAGAGATTTATCGAAATATAAATAAATAGATAAATAAATCAAGAAAGGGAAGCCAGCAATTTTAAAGTGCATGATATTTTCAAATGGTGCCTCAGAGTACCAAATTTGCAAACATAATGTATTTAAAATGTACCAGAAGTGGATGAAAACACGACCAAGATCGAAAGCTTTTGATATATATGAAGCTGGATGTGACAGGATAAAAGGCAGCCCGAGGAGAATCTGCACCAATCACCAATCATCATGGTCATTGGTAAGCAATTTGATCAGAAGATGCTCCATTCAACAGAATTATACTTGTCGCTTGACTCACCTACGCATATGAACCACAAACTCATAAGAGGATCTCTGAGGAAAAAATAGAAAACAATTATAACAATTAGAAAAATGCTCAAGAGCATCAAGGATGGAACATATAGATCAAGCAAATGTTAAAAGTTACAACATCATGTGATTCATGAGTAGCAAAGGAAAATGATTCCTTGATGCCGGTGCAATCATAAAGCTTCCCTACCAAAATAAGGGAACATGCTAAAACTACTTCTCAAACATTAACAAAGAAGTGAAGAACACAACTGCAGTACTGAAGACAATAATAAGAGTAAAGATACAACAACAACAACAACCCAGTATAATCCCACTAGTGGGGTCTGGGGAAGGTAGTGTGTACGCAGACCTTACCCCTACCCTGGGGTAGAGAGGCTGTTTCCAATAGACCCTCGGCATCCTTCCCTTCAAGAACTACCCACCTTTGCTCTTGGGGTGACTCGAACTCACAACCTCTTGGTTGGAAGTGGAGGGTGTTTACCATCAGAGCAACCCACCTTGTCAATAATAAGAGTAAAGATACAACAACAACAACAACCCAGTATAATCCCACTAGTGGGGTCTGGGGAAGGTAGTGTGTACGCAGACCTTACCCCTACCCTGGGGTAGAGAGGCTGTTTCCAATAGACCCTCGGCATCCTTCCCTTCAAGAACTACCCACCTTTGCTCTTGGGGTGACTCGAACTCACAACCTCTTGGTTGGAAGTGGAGGGTGTTTACCATCAGAGCAACCCACCTTGTCAATAATAAGAGTAAAGATACAACAACAACAACAACCCAGTATAATCCCACTAGTGGGGTCTGGGGAAGGTAGTGTGTACGCAGACCTTACCCCTACCCTGGGGTAGAGAGGCTGTTTCCAATAGACCCTCGGCATCCTTCCCTTCAAGAACTACCCACCTTTGCTCTTGGGGTGACTCGAACTCACAACCTCTTGGTTGGAAGTGGAGGGTGTTTACCATCAGAGCAACCCACCTTGTCAATAATAAGAGTAAAGATACAACAACAACAACAACCCAGTATAATCCCACTAGTGGGGTCTGGGGAAGGTAGTGTGTACGCAGACCTTACCCCTACCCTGGGGTAGAGAGGCTGTTTCCAATAGACCCTCGGCATCCTTCCCTTCAAGAACTACCCACCTTTGCTCTTGGGGTGACTCGAACTCACAACCTCTTGGTTGGAAGTGGAGGGTGTTTACCATCAGAGCAACCCACCTTGTCAATAATAAGAGTAAAGATACAACAACAACAACAACCCAGTATAATCCCACTAGTGGGGTCTGGGGAAGGTAGTGTGTACGCAGACCTTACCCCTACCCTGGGGTAGAGAGGCTGTTTCCAATAGACCCTCGGCATCCTTCCCTTCAAGAACTACCCACCTTTGCTCTTGGGGTGACTCGAACTCACAACCTCTTGGTTGGAAGTGGAGGGTGTTTACCATCAGAGCAACCCACCTTGTCAATAATAAGAGTAAAGATACAACAACAACAACAACCCAGTATAATCCCACTAGTGGGGTCTGGGGAAGGTAGTGTGTACGCAGACCTTACCCCTACCCTGGGGTAGAGAGGCTGTTTCCAATAGACCCTCGGCATCCTTCCCTTCAAGAACTACCCACCTTTGCTCTTGGGGTGACTCGAACTCACAACCTCTTGGTTGGAAGTGGAGGGTGTTTACCATCAGAGCAACCCACCTTGTCAATAATAAGAGTAAAGATACAACAACAACAACAACCCAGTATAATCCCACTAGTGGGGTCTGGGGAAGGTAGTGTGTACGCAGACCTTACCCCTACCCTGGGGTAGAGAGGCTGTTTCCAATAGACCCTCGGCATCCTTCCCTTCAAGAACTACCCACCTTTGCTCTTGGGGTGACTCGAACTCACAACCTCTTGGTTGGAAGTGGAGGGTGTTTACCATCAGAGCAACCCACCTTGTCAATAATAAGAGTAAAGATACAACAACAACAACAACCCAGTATAATCCCACTAGTGGGGTCTGGGGAAGGTAGTGTGTACGCAGACCTTACCCCTACCCTGGGGTAGAGAGGCTGTTTCCAATAGACCCTCGGCATCCTTCCCTTCAAGAACTACCCACCTTTGCTCTTGGGGTGACTCGAACTCACAACCTCTTGGTTGGAAGTGGAGGGTGTTTACCATCAGAGCAACCCACCTTGTCAATAATAAGAGTAAAGATGATAAATATAATTCAGAAATAGTAAGCAATTCCATAAGGGATTTCTGAAGTAAGTTATTTATCATATTATGTTATTATTAATCAAGGATTTCTTATATAGCTAGAATGACACTCACAAATTGTGAATAGTAATTTCTTAATAATTAATCGGATTGAGGATATGGCGTCATCATTCGCTGGAATTGAAATATTTGCGAGACAAATAAATCCCTCCTAGAATTTTTTGTTCCATGCGTCTGTCCCCCCGCTTCCTTGTCTAGTATTTAGACAAATTAGACTTTCTTTCTATTTGAAAACTATTGATACGTCTTATGGCATTGAAATCTGTCAATATTAACATAGTTACACTACTTCAATAAAAAAAACGCTACACCGCTGAACATCATGGCATTAGGAATTAGAAAGGAAACTTGGAGAATACCCACCTGCACTAATGCAGCACCTGCTAAAGCAGATATCACTCCAACAATATCCATTGCCTGTATTTCAAGTTTCCACATATAACACAGAAGGTTACTCAGAAATGCAGTTCATAGTCATACTGAGATTGCTAATAACCTTAACTGTCCCAATATTATACCTTCACCATCAGGAGCAACAGAGGTGGTGCATACAGGAGCACATTCATCTTTATAGAAACAGCTCCACTGTACTAAAGAGAGGATCATTGATCAATCTTAACTGATGGCTAATCCACTGATACAAAGCAAAATTAATCCAAAATAAAAATCTCAAAGCTGCGCAAGAATATACCTGAAAATTACCAACCCTAGATGCCATTTTTGACAAATAATTGAGACCAATGCAGCATGGAGGAGAGTAGTGGCTAAACAATCATTAAATAATCGAAGAACAAAGATAGAGTGAACTCTTTTAGACAGAGAAAGCAAGGAGAGAGCCCACCAAGGTACCTGCAGTGCAGTCTAATCGTCAACTCTATTGCCAATTACTTATAGCATATCTAACTCTATCGTCAACTCTATTGCCAATTACTTATAGCATATCTAACTCCAACGAAAAGTGATTTGTCCATTTAAAAGATATTCTACCAAGTGAATGAATTCTGAAATTTACTAAAAGTTCATAAAATACAAGTTTCAAGAAAAAAGCTAAATCAGAAAAAGAGAGAGAAAATGGTAGAAGAAAGTAAGACATATTGTAAACATTTTTTTCACAATAGTAAAAACCAATCCTGATTCATTATGAAAAGATATAGATCCCGACAATTTGGTCAAGACTCCCCTTTATGAGAGATGTTTAGACAGATTTTCACAGATGTCCTTATACTAGAACTTCCTCTGAAGTAAGCATAATTAATTGTGGAAATAACTTAGCAAAAACTCCTGATCTCCTGGTATAAGATTTGGATGATATCGATAAAAGATCTCCGTAGTCTCAAGATTGACTTGTTTCTTTCTTTCTTTTTTCTCAGAAATACCTCCCAGCAACATAATAACCTCTTGGCTTCATCATATTTTTCCTCCAGAATCCCGTTGAAGTTCAATTTTGATTTACAGATATCTCCAAAAAATAGTCATCTGTTGATCAGCAGCTTAAAGAAGATGCCTTGTGTCACCAGTCTCAAGTTGTTGTCTAGAAACTCTTTCTTTTTCTTTTCTTTTTGAAATGATAAGGTTTTATTCATAACAGCACTAAGATTGTGTTGGAGACCAGTACATTGTGGCAAAAGTGAGAAGACAAAAGTACATCCCTGTCTAAAACTGTAGGGATCTAGAAACTCATTCTTCTTGAAGTACAATTTCAGTGACATGAATAAAAATAGACAGTCAACACTAACAAATTTCACCACTGTTCAAGTCTTACAACAGTCACAATAACAACTCATTTCAGGAATATATTAGCTTAAAAGGTTACCCACAAAACTTGGAAGAGCCACTCATACATGAAGAGGACACCTACCACATCAGTCTTCAAGTAGATGAACACGACAATTGCTAGATCCAGCATGTAGAGAAAGCCAAAAAGAATCTGCACTGACATGAAAAGATAGAAATCAATAAACTTGCATGCAAGTCTAAGTGACCATGTACTGAAGGACAAAATAGTGTGCAAGGATTATCCAATGACAAACTGATTATGCCCACATTTTTTTGGATAGGAAATATGCCCACATTATTTCAAAAGTCTTCTACTAGAGTACTAGTTAACTTTTTCCCTCATTCTGGAATCTACTTTAGGTTCCACCATCCAAACAAGCATAGAAGGTATGTTATTGCATTTTTTCTAATTAGTATAGAGTTAGAGGAAATGCAAATATTTGCTTCAGACTATAACTGTCAGGAAAAACTCTCCAGCAGATGGTATACTGCCCAAAGTAATCAGCGGCCTCAAAGAAAAGTGCATCACGATTCACGAGCATGAAGAGCTAGCTAGAGTTCCAAAATTATGAGACAAGGTCGAAGCTAAGCAAAAGTCCAGCTTGTTAGATATAAGATAATTGCTAAGAAATCAACACTGGCAAACACTTTCCTGAGCCGAAAACTTCGAGATGGATTGCTGGTGGTGGTTGGGATCGGTGTTGTATCCCGGCATTTGGAGAGATACAAATCCAAAAGCTATTGCACCAAATCTAGAAAGATTGGTGAATGTTTAAAAGTCCAACACAAATATCTTTCAACCAGGCACCACTATGCCTTCAATTAGGATTGACCTGTTAGGTGCATGATCCTCTATATTATTGCACTCTATTCAGGACCATTTCATTCTAATATTAAAGAATTTTCAAGGTAAATTAGAGGTTTTGTAATCTCACACTTATCCCTACACGGGTAACTAGTTGTTGTTCTAGTCTATCCGGATGCCATGCTTCCATCCTATACATCTGTCTGTTGTTGTTTCTAAAATAGAGTCTGTCATTTCACTTCAAATTCAGTAACAAAATCTGTTCAATGTTGAGCAGGGACCATCAATTAATTGCATTTGCATTCTCTTTCAAATTAATTTTTTTCTTTTTTTTAAATCACGCTAGTAACTCCTCATGTAAGTTTACAAGCAATCACTGAAACAAGGATTGTACCTCCTTGAAATGGAGAAAATAGGAAAATTACCTGAGCAGGAAAGACTTGACCTCCGGTAACATATTGTATAGCAGAGTAAACATAAAGAAAGCCTGCTGGGTAAACCAGAGGTCCCGTATCACCTTTCAAGTTACTATAGTCCCTCTCTCCTCCGAGAAAGCCAGTAACCTATTCACCAAAAAACAATCAATAAGCAAAATATCAATCAACCATGCTACAATAGACTCCCTCCGTATTTTATCCGAACCTGTTTGACTTAAAAAAGAAATAACTTCTGAAACTTGTAGTTTTAAACATGTCATGACATTTGTTAAATGTAAAGTTTAAGTTAAATGTTTCCAATTACATAGGAAAGTGTTATTTTTTAAAACAAATTTAAAAATAAAGAGTGTCACATAAAATGTTGAAACAGAGGGATTATTTCATTCCAATACTGGTAAATTTAACTCAAATCTGTGCAGCATTACTGAACAAGAGAAACATAAAGATCAAAATGTTGAATTTGATTGAACTCTCACCTGAGACATATAAGCATCCCAATCAATTTTTGTATCTAAAAAAAAGTAACGAATCACCTCACTAATTAAATTATGATTTGATATACATATAAGAAAATAATTGGAAAGGAAGTTGTGAAAAGGCTGAAAAATTACATGGAACGTAGGCGATGATCAGCGCAACGAGGATGGAATCAGCGAAGAGTAAAGCGAAAGCGAAAGGTATTTTAGGATTTTCATTAAGTTTTGGGAAGAAATGGTCCGATCTATGTGAATTTTTGCGTATAGCAGCAGCTGATTTGGCTGCCATGGCTGCTGGCGCACGAGAACTGCGAACTGACAATCTTGACAAAGACGAAAGTCTTAGGATTCGAGATTTCTTTTCCTGTTTAAACGCAGCGTTTCATCGGGTATAGAAGTATAAATTGCTTTGACACCCCTTGAACTAGGGTAAATACGATTCGGCCACTCAACGTTTTAATTTTTATTTTGGATCCCCAACTATTACTATTGGGAGTGTAAGATGATTCTGTTATGAATATATTATATTATGGATGTTCATTTAGTACTCCGTTGTAAATAAGCTTCATGAAGAAGCTTATCCATATGAGGCTCCGCCATAAATATGTTTATCCATTTAGTACTCCATTGGAAATAAGCCTCCTAAAGAATCTTATCCTTTCGGTACTCCGTTATGGATAAATATTACTCATGGTAGAAGATTATTTATATGTGGTACAAGAGCTTAAAGTAGCAGCTTACAAGCAGCTTACACAGTAGCTTGCAGGAGCAGCTTACAAGCAGCTTACACAGCAGCTTGTAGTAGTAGCTTACACAGCAGCTTGCAGTAGCAGCTTACACAGCAACTTCCTTTCTTCTATAAATAGAGGAGAATTCAGTTCATTATGTACATAAGTTTGAAGTTTGAATAATACATCAGTTTCTCTCTATACTTGTCTTTACTTTACTGTCTTTATTTTATAACACGTTATCAGCACGAGACTCTGCCATCTAGNAAAGAATCTTATCCTTTCGGTACTCCGTTATGGATAAATATTACTCATGGTAGAAGATTATTTATATGTGGTACAAGAGCTTAAAGTAGCAGCTTACAAGCAGCTTACACAGTAGCTTGCAGGAGCAGCTTACAAGCAGCTTACACAGCAGCTTGTAGTAGTAGCTTACACAGCAGCTTGCAGTAG
>AWOL01S0043523.1:0-15965 GCA_000715115.1 Nicotiana otophora
TATATATATATATATATATATATATGTATGTGTGTGTGTGTGTGTGTGTGTGTGTGTGTGTGTTTGGGATGGATTTTCCCAGGGCATGTACTTGCCTTACTTATTTATATTGTAATGAATTACCTGGACATGGATCTTGTCCGTATCATTTGCATTTGGGGATACATTATCCCAGGGCTGGATTGGCCTTATACGGTACTGAATGACTGACTGTCAGTCGATGTGTATATATATACGGGTTGAAATACCCCGGGGCTGGACTGGCCATAAACTGTACCGAGTNACCCCGGGGCTGGACTGGCCATAAACTGTACTGGCCATAAACTATACTGAGTAACCGAATAATTGGTGACCAGTATCTACAGGAGGTCTTGCTACTGAGATGTCATATTCCTTATATCATACAGTATTGATTTATTTCATTTGTACTGAGTTTATTTGTTGAACTTGAAAGCATGCCTATATTTTATACTATTATTTTTACTGGACTGTACCTGCGGAGCTCATCATTTCTTTCAGCCCAGAGTTTAGTCTTGTTACTTATTGAGTTAGTTGTACTCATACTACACTCTGCACCTCGTGTGCAGACCTAGGTGCTTTCGGACACGGAGATTGTTAGATTTTAGAGTACTATCAGTTAGAGACTATCAAGGTAGCTGCTTGGCGTCCGCTGACCTTGTCTCTCTTTCCTTCAGTTATTGTACTGTTCTATACTTTCAGGTAGTGATTTTTATCAGTCAAACATTGTATTCATATTAGATGCTCATGTACTCAGTGATACCGGGTTTTGGGAGTGATATATTAGAAATTTTGAGATTTCTTCCGTTGAATTTAATTATTTTGTTTTCAAATTTTAAAAAAATAGTGGTTTATTGGGATTTTTGGCTTGCCTAGTATTGAGATAGGTGTCATCACGACAGGTGAGATTTTGGGTCGTGACAGAACTTAAGAAGAGCTCCAAAAGGCAATTGAATATCTTAAGAAAGAATTTGAGATGAAAGATCTTAAAAAGACAAAACTTTGTCTTGATGTGCAAATTGAACATTTAGCAGACGAGATGTTTATCCATCAATCTACCTCAAGAGAAAGGGTCTTAAAACGATTTTATAGAGACAAAGCGCACCCATTGAGTACGCATATGGTTGTTCGATCATTTGAAGTGAATAAGGATCTGTGCAATTGGTGCACTTATGTATCTTGCTAATGCTACAAGGCCTGATATAACATTTTTTGTTAATTTACTATCAAGATATCACTCTTCTCTACAAGAAGATATTTGAACGGGATTAAGCATATATTGCGATATTTAAAGGGAACTCTTGATATCAGTTTATTTTATACTAACAAAGATAGTACATATCTTGTTGGTTATGCAGATGTAGGTTATTTATCTGATCCCCATAAAGCTCGATCTCAAACTGGGTACGTGTTTACATGTGGAGTTACTGTCATATCATGAGACTCCACAAAATAATCTATTGTTGTTACTTCTTCAAATCATGCTGAGATAATAGCTATTCATGAAGCAAGTAGGGAATACATATGATTGAGATCAGTGATTCATTTTATTCGAGAAATATGTAGGTTGGAATGTGATAAAAAACCTACAATATTATACGAAGACAATGCTGCATGCATAGCCCAATTCAAGGGAGGATTCATAAAATGAGATAGAACGAAACACATTTCACCAAAGTTATTTTTCACATATGATCTCCAGAAGAATGGTAATATCGATGTGCAACAAATCCGTTCAAGTGACAATCCAGCAGATTTATTCACTAAATCTTTACCAACTTCAACTTTTGAGAAAATGGTATCCAAGATTGGAATGCGGAAACTCAAATATTTAAAATAAGGTTTTCATTAGGGGGAGTAAAATATGCGTTGTACTCTTTTTTCCATACTAAGATTTTTTCCACAGGGTTTTCCTTATAAGGTTTTAATGAGCTAGCTAGCAATGCGTATTACTAAATATGTGTACTCTTTTTTCTTTACTGAGATTTTTTTCCCACAGAAGTTTTCCTATTAAAGTTTTAACGAGGCACATTATCTTTTAATGAACATCCAAGGAGGAATGTTATAAATATATTATATTGTGGATGTCCATTTATTACTCTGTTATAAATAAGCTTCCTAAAGAAGCTTACCCATATTGGACTTCACCATAAATATGTTTATCTATTTAGTACTTTATTTGAAATAAGCCTCCTAAATAAGCTTATCATTTCGGCACTCCGTTGTGGATAAATATTACTCATGTAGAAGATTATCTATAGCTGGTACAATAACAGCTTGCAAGCAGCATACACAGCAGCTTGCAGTAGGAGCTTACAAGCAGCTTATACAACAACTTCATTTCTTCTATAAATAGAAGAGATTTCAGTTCATTATGTACATCAGTTTGAAGTTGAATAATATATCAGCCTCTCTTTATACTTGTCTTTACTTTACAGTCTTTATTTTATAACGGTTATTTTATTTTACCATCAAGTTGAAGAGCATTTCCAACTGCTTTTCCTGGCCCGAGGGTCTTCTGGAAACAACATCTTTGCCTTTTTAAAGTAGAGGTAAGGTACATTCTATCCTCCCCAAACCCCACTTGTGGGACTACATTGGGTTTTTGTTGTTGTTGTTGTAGCCAGGTATATGCTTTTTCCTTGCAAGTGTTTGTCATAAATGAAATTGCAACTAATAATCTCAAAGGTACTGTAAGAGCCTAACTCAAAACAAGAGCTAGCTCACAATTTGAGGACTACCCAAGACAGATCTTCTCATCCCTTAATAGCTGATGTGGGACTCTATTGTAACAAGATAATAGAATAGGTTCTATTCTTTTCATCTTCTTCTTCTTTTTTTTTTTGTGACAATAACTTTGAGAACCTGTTTTTGTATGTAAATTCAGTAACTAACTATATTAGTCGTGCCACATCTAGTCTAAAACCTTTGGTGGGTCAATTTGGAATTGACCTATTCTTTATTACCTCACTTACCAATTCACTAATACCGAATGAATTGAACGAGTTACATAAACTTAGCTAATTTTTACGCCTCTAAATTTTTATGTCATAGGATTGTAGAAGCTTGTTAACATCCAGTCAATAGTATGAGTTGATTAAGGCCTGTCTATATTCTTGATATACTATATATCCAAGATTCTATGCTAATTGGACCAACAGAGACCATTGAGGAGAAAATCCCAACTTTTATATAATCTGCAAGTGATCTCCTATACTAACATCAACGCAGTCTTTTCCTATGCCTTTTTACCAAAGTAAGATCGTTCACAGAACCATTGGAACTGTCAAAGTTTGCTTTATCCGTATAAATTTAAGCACTCACTATGTATTACATAAATTTCAGGTTTTCTTATGATTAATTAATTGGATGCACAATGGGCTTGACCGAATTTCAAAAGGATTAACTGATAAATTCAGCTGACTCTGTTGATTCCATTGAATTCCTCTCTATAAAAAAACCAGGCTGCTTT
Source organism: Nicotiana otophora (assembly GCA_000715115.1). NCBI lineage: Eukaryota > Viridiplantae > Streptophyta > Magnoliopsida > Solanales > Solanaceae > Nicotiana > Nicotiana otophora. Next base: position 3,491 of record AWOL01S0043523.1, read on the forward strand.
GGTTGAGGAAGAACCAGACCTTCATTTCCCAACCAAAAAACTACTGATGCCATTGTAGGCCTATCCTCTGGCAGTTTTTGGACGCACAACAAACCAACCTGAATGCATCTCAATACTTGAGATTCTGAAAATGATTCTTTCAAACATTCGTCCATCAGTTCCAACGCTTTGCCTTCATTCCAAAGTAACCATGCCTAAAGTAACAAACAGAACACATTTATACAGTTGCATGCACAATAGAAAGAGTGACTGACGAAACAAAGTTTTGTGCTGTATCTGCTTACATGTCCCAAAAGATTGTGATGATGTTCCAAATGACGAAATTTCCTGTTCCTTCTGCCACTAATTATTTCTAGAATGATTACGCCGATACTGAATACATCTGATTTTACTGAATATTTCCCATCAACAGCATATTCTGGGGACATATATCCACTGCATCAACTCATCAAATTTTAAGTTCATGTACTGATTGAATATAATAAAGATTGTATGATGAAGGTTTGTAAAACTTACTATGTCCCTATTACTCTCTTAGTTTTTCCTTCCATTTGGTCTCCGCCAAAACTTTTGGCAAGGCCGAAGTCAGAAATTTTGGCATTCAAGTCACTATCTAATAAAATGTTGCTGGTCTTGAGGTCTCTATGAATAATTCTAAATCTTGAGTCCTGGTGAAGATAAAGAAGACCTCGAGATATTCCCATAGCAATTTCAAAGCGGTTCTTCCATGGAAGTGAGGCATTTCTGCTTGGATCTGTACAATGTAGGCCTAATCATTGAGGGCTGCCGGAATATTGAGGACTTATCAAATACTAGGAGTAGTATTTAGTTAAAGAATCATTACCAAAAATGAAATAGTCCAAGCTAGTGTTTGGCATAAACTCATAGATTAGCATCCTTTCTTCTCCTTCAAGGCAACAGCCCAAAAGCTTGACAAGGTTCCTGTGCTGCAGCTTGGAAATGAGAACGATTTCATTTTTTAACTCTTGAACGCCTTGTCCAGAATACTTTGATAGCCTCTTTACTGCTATATCTTGTCCATTTGGTAGGATACCCTGCAATTTTTTTTAGCAACAGTCAAATGTGACACTTCTAACTAGAGGTTGAAGATCAAAGTTGATTTACCTTGTAAACTGGTCCAAAGCCACCCTCACCAATCACATTAGCAGAAGAGAAGTTTTTAGTGGCACTAGTAACAGTAACTAAATCAAACAATGGCAACTCGGGGTCTTCGTTTCCAATTTCTGCACCTGTCAGTATATATTTGTCGGTCACGAGCATGATATTAATGAGCTCTTCCATACAACAGATTATAAAATAAAATAAAAAGCAACCCAATCTTTTGGTAAAGGTGAAGAATATTAGCTAGATGGAGATTTTCTAATAAAGAATATTAGACAAAGGTACCTCTAGTATATTTTTCTGTTCTTCTGTTCTTTCTTTGGAAGGAAAACCAAGCTACAAAGCTGAGGATAAAAGCTGCTACCACTGCTGAAATGATCGCAATCAGGGCTGACCTCTTTCTCCTCCAATTCCCGTCTGAGTCTATTCAAGAAATAGTCCATAAGCAGTCTTCAATTGACATATGAATTGGCCATATCAGTATGAATTGTTTCAGTGAGTTATTTTTATTTTGTTATTGAACCTCTTCCCCTAAGCTAGTAATGCTTTCGGGTACTGGACTTTCCTCATCTACATTCGTGCTGCTTCTCCTGGCTGCATGGTGCTTCTACAGAGAGTTGAAGCACCTTCAGATTTTCAGTGTGCAGGACTTACTGAAAAAGTAGCCAATTTCAAGCTGTACTGGTAGTTAGAACATCTTTTCTGAAAGATGACCAAAGTACAGCGGACTATCTCAGGTAGTATCCAATATTACTCTGAAGCTAATATGTTTTGTGCAGCAAAAGTTTCAAGAGGTCAAGTTAGAGGCGACTCCAATATTTATAGTGATTGGGCCAGATTTGGTCGGAACTCTCTCTCTCTCTCTCTCACACACACACACTCTCTCTCTCTCTTTGGCCAGAGCTGAGGAAGTGTACAACCACCTAAGTTGTTCGGACTCGGGTGGGGTTGTCTAATACGGGTGCGGATTTTTAAGGACACGGTTGCGAGTATTCTGCTAAAAATAATTCAAATATCTAAAAATAGAGTTATAAAAATATTTATAAATTATGAAACATTATGTGAAAAACTTGCAAGGTATTCCAAGAAGGAGAAAAATATTGATCAAGAGGAGAAGGTGATAAGAGGAAAAGGACTGACATAGCAAATGTCTATGTACAAGGTATTCCATTTTCTTCAAAATTTCACTTATCTTTTGTTTTGATTTCAGATCTGTCACCAATGTCTCACTCGATTTTGGTCAAAGTACCCAAAATCGGTGACCAGACCCGGTATAGATTCACACCCACACCCACGTTGTGTCGACATGGGTACTAAACTGTAAGTGAAGAGTCCGAGCGACTCAGACAACCACACCTTGACACATGGGCACCAAACCGTAAGTGAAGAGTTCAAGTGACTTAGACAACCACACCCTCTGTTGACATCCTATATCTGCCTTGACGTCTAGCATATCTTAAGCCTTTACAAGGGAGAAAACTTCTCCTTAGCAATCCTACTAATTTATCAGTGTACTAATTGTAGTGCCATACAAGAAGAGCGTAAGGGTCACTGTCACACTATTTGTAGGACAAGACTTTTATCAGCTCCTGCTTGTATGGCACCTCAAAGGGAAAAAAACTGTAGATAAGACATTTAATGGTTGATAAAACCTTAGAAAGTTTTTCTTATGTTTCAGTAAGTTAGCAACACCACCAGGGTCGTCATATTTGTATAAAAGCATTTTTATCATTTACAAATCAATTAACATATTACCAACTATTAAAGCACCTAATCAACTTTAAATCAAGTAAGTACATAAGATAGTAGAGTTCCTTCAATTCCAAAGAGTTGTGAATCTATATTGTATAATAAAATGAGAAAATGGTACAGGGTAGGGTCATTACCTAATTCTGAAGCAGCGACTCTCACGAACAGGTCTTGCTCAATGTGGCTCAACTCTCTAATATCAATGAGTTCTCCAAACCAGAGTAAGCATCCACTTCCGCCATTTCTAACATCAAGATTTGAGTAGGCTGTACAATTGCAATAAGCCAAGCACATTTTTTTGCATCCTTCAAGGTCCATGCTCTGATTATACCAAGAGTGTCTAGAATTCGGCATCTTAATACCCGTCAATTTAAGAAAACCATCTTGGTTACAAGCCAAAGAAGTTCTCCTTACACAACCACTAGACCAGTCCGCTGCATACCATTGATTAGGATACCTGTGAAGACATAATTAACTAATTAAAAGTGTGCTCTCTCTAATAGCTTAACATGGTATCAAGCAAATAGAAGGGAGCATGTGAAGGCATAAATAAGTAACTAAAAGTGTGCTCTCTTTAATAGCTTAAACTTTACTTTTATATGAGATTATCACATATTTTAGCAATACCTAGGTTCAAAACCTTGTAAACAGTCACATGGAGGAGAGTTATTGATGTTGCAACTAGCATAAGGACCACATAAAGCAAAACGATCACAAGTATCAGATTGTGTTGCCACGTAGAGTAACCAGCTGTGACTGCGCTCAATCCATGTTAGTTGATCTACCGTCCCAGCCTGGTTGATCACAATCCTGGTGGGCAGGGGCTCATTAAGCTCATATTTGAAGTAAATTTCCTGCTGGTTAATGACAAACCCGAAAGTGTAATATATATTTGGCTTAATATTAGGACTAGAACTAAATGCAATACCATTCCATGGCCCTGTGCTAAATAATATAGACGAATTTTTCCACACGAAAAATTGCGGGTATCCATGAGAATCAAGACGTTCTATACATTCACCAGGAGCAGGATCATCGGTGCTCTTCCATGACGATATGTACCAATCCATGCCCGTAACCAAGTTACGTCCAAGCTTCATGCCAGGTAATAAAGTATTACCTGGATAATCAAAACTCTGCCACGCGAAATTAATTTCAGGATCTCTATCATTTCCATCACTGACAACAAGGTTCCCAGAATCCAGGAGCCGTGCTTCTGGATTCTTTAAGGATCTTGACGAGTTTGATGACCAAATTGAAGCATTGGAACTGTTGATAAGTACAAGAATTCCATTGGGTTTTAGTGTTAACACTTCTGAAGTGTCATTCAGAGGAATGTTTCTGTTGGCAACCCAGACGACAGTTCTAGGTGATATCTTCTTGTACCATATCCCAACATAGCGATTCTTGGAATTTCCAGGGCTGAAAAATCCAAGTTCATAAACTCCACCAGCTGAAACAATTGTGTCACCATCTCTAATGGGTTTATCTGTAGTGATCGTGTCTAATGCTGTGGAAATTATTAAGATGGAAAAAAAAATGGTGCAAACAACTAAAGAAGGTCGCCCTTTCATGGATTCCGACTCTTGCCTTTGATTTTCGAAAACTTAAAGCCTCAAAGTAGCTGACACCAAATGGAAAAACCAATTCCTTTCATTGAAAAGGTTTTCCTTCGTCCCACCAGGTTAGAATCAATAGTCATGTCCAATAATTGTCTGTATAAAGAAAATGAAAGGAAAACTTGGAACCCCACCTATTTAATATTGTGTCCCCCTTCCCCTCCCCTCTCCCTAAATATTACTCCACCCCGTTTCCATTTAGACGACTACTTTGACTCGACACGGAGTATAAGAAAAAAAAAAAAATTTAAAATTCGTGATCTTAAAAGTTTAAAGGGTAAAAGTTTTATGAGGCCATAATATTTTTGTGGTTATAAAAGCTCTCATTAAGGATAAATTGATAAAATAAAGAGTTTAAAATTGAATTATTTTTAAATTTAAAAATGTGTTATTTATTTTAGAATATACTAGATTTGAAAATAGCTAGTCTAATTTGAAACAGAAGGAATACTAATAAAAGTTCTTTACAAAAATAAAACTGGATATTGGAAATGACCTAATATGCGATTTTCGACGGCTTTTCTATTTTATGAGTTTAATTGAGTAATATATATGTTAGTAATATTTTACTTTTTTTATAATTGTCGAGTCATCCACACGTAAGCTCTTAAAATATGAAATTTGTTATTTTAAGAATAAGATATGTCACACGTTATACTTATACCACATAAAGATAACCTGCTTACATCGACTATCTCTGTTTTAAAAGGCAGAATTGGGACTCGTCCGGGACTCGTCCTGAGGCGGAACACTCGTAAAATGCCCCTGAGTTTATGTGTGGGGCTTAGTTCTGTGAGACTTACGCCTCGGGCATGGGGGCTTACGCCCCGGATATGGCCAACGCCCAGCGTACTGGGCTCGCCTAATAGAACTTTATGCAATTGTGTGTAAATAACCTTATAAATTCTCAAATTTTCTTAATAAATCATTGACTATTCAAAATTACTTTTTTTCTTAATCATAAATTATTAAGTTGAGAGTATTTTATGTCATAATTAAAATAAAAATTATTGCACGTTATCCACTAAGACTGTATGATAGTACATTTTAAATAAATCTTTTATTTAAAAAGTATTTATTTATTAACTTTTGTTATGTCTTTATTATATAATACTGTCCATAATTTTTTTAATAATTATTTTCCTAAATATTATTTTTTCACGTTTACGAGATACAATACTTATTAATTTAATAGCTTGATATTAGCTAGTAACTATTTACAAATAATTAGTTACCATGGTATAGTATGGTGAATTATGTGTCACTTTACTAACTTGTTGAAACTCTAAAATAAATGATGCTAGAGAAATATTTAAATTGTGAATTATGTTTTTATATAAATTCTCTTTCAAATAGAAAGCATATTAAATAAAAGGAGTATTTTAAAAAAATATATCAAATTATAATATCGAAATTCTTTCAAGATTCATTACTCCTTAAGAGATACATATAAGATTTCGTATCGAATACATTATTTTTTTACCATACTTTACGTATTATTCATAATTGAAATAATTTATAAATATTTTAAATAGATTATTTTTTATAATTTTGTGATTTTAATATAATTTTTATAATTATTTTTATTTTATATTATTTTAAAATTCTTGAAATTAATAAAATTTAAAGATCTGTAGGAGTTACGCCTGCATATCTCAGGCCTTACGCCTCACTTCGTCAGAGATAAAATGCGCCGCCTCGCCTCACAGTCCGACTTTTAAAACATTGCCGACGATGTATATTGGCAACTTTTCTGTTAGAGGCGGCTAAGAATTAGGATGTGATAGTGTAAACTTGTTCAAAGTTGTACGCCTTTGACTCCCTAGTTCAAGTTGAGACACACACAATTTGACATGATGTGTTTGAATGTTAGATGTTGCTCCACCCATTTATAATAAGCGATCATTTATCTTTTTATTTTGATTCAAAATAAGTATCTATTTACATAATCAAGAATGAATTGATTTTATATTTTCAAAATTTGCCCTTATTTACATATTACAATGTATCAAGGTAACAATTAATTAATGTTAATTTAGTGAATACATCTTTTTTTCTCTAAGAGTTCGTATTTTCTTAATGGATATGACAAATATAAAATGATCACTTATTATGGACCAGAGGGAGTAATATTTAATGGGAATTTTACACAAATAATTGTTTCATATTCATTGTTTATTTTTTTTAATTATATACATTAATTATACATAAATATACAATATATAATATACAAATTATGCATGTATTATACCTTGACTAACTATTTTAATTTAAGCGGTTGGATGAGCGATTATTTGGGTTAATATGGTTAATTAATACTTTATTCATTTCATTTATGTGAACCTTTTGGGAGTACACAGTTTAAATTGACTAAATTTGACGTAAATTCGAATATATAATTTTTAAATTTATATATTTAGAAACTACATAAAAAGCACTATACGCCACAATAATTAATAACTTCAGATAAGTTAATCGTATGGATTTGGATTAGTCCTACTATACCTCCGCAGCAAGTCGATGGTGACTTAATTCAGCAATGAATATGCTTTTGATTATTCTGGCTCATTCAACCCCCCCGGGAAGAACTATTGCTGAAGCCTTGCTGGTTTGGATGTTGGATTAGCTAGAAATATTTTATAATTTCGCAACAACTTGATTGTGACTTCGCATCGTTGTAAAGTTATAAATTACTGGTCCAGCGCTTTAAGTTAGCATTTAGGAATTCTAGATCTATCATGAGTCATTATATTGAGTAACTGGTCTTTTTTACTTCAATATCGGGGTAATTTGTGTGGTGTCTAATTTTTGTGTGCACTGATTATAGAAAGACTTGGTTCTTCTAAGTGTTCTTTATACTACTGTTGCGGAAATAGTAAATGTGAAAAGTAAAGAACACAAGTATTTTTATGTGAAAAACATCCGGCTCAAAAGGTAAAAAAATCACGACCTACTATTCAGTAGGATTTTTCCCAACACTTCACTAAATTACTGAGCCAAAACAACATTTACAAAACTCTTTGTAAACCTAAGGATTAACTCTAATCCCGTTGTGGCAGCCAACTTGAACACTCAGAGTACCTAATACAATTCCTTCTAGATAAAGTTGAAAGGTACAAATTGAAACCACCTACTACAATTGAACTAGAATAAAAGACAGACGCTTAGAAATGATTCTTCTATCTGGTTCATGTAGCTTCAGGTTCGCACATTTGATTTATACAAGAATTATTTGCAAAATGCCTTTCTATTTTGCTCTCAACTCACGTTTAACTTCATCATTTGTGCGTGCCTGTAAAATGAGAACATCCTACAATATATAGAGTTAGTAGAATGTGAAATAACTAGAGTTTTAATGATACTCTTCCTTGGTGGAAGAGTTCTAGTTATCTTCAACTTCTAACTCCTCCCTATCTTGGATAAAGTTCTCTTAGAATAAGGAGTTTTTCTCCTTATCATTTATGCAACCTTTTCGATCAGGAGATATAAGATATTACAACTTAAGCTTATCTCCTTCACGTGCATTCCTTATGCTCGAATCTGCCTGTGTCTATGTACATTGTGTATGGACCTGGTTCATGCACAAGTTCCTTTGTCCATCATCACAACAAAAATTTACTTTGGGCCAACAAAATAGCCCTTTTTTATGATGACAGTGCAGGGGCGGCTCAACACAATTGGAGGCCTAAAGCCAAACTAGCACAGGAGGCCTTTAACCCTTTTTTCAAAAAAAAAAAAATTCTTATATACTATAATTTATTTAAAATATATTTTCTAACTTTTTGAGATGCAAAATTATGAATAATTATTTTATTATAAATTTCTTTTAATTTCTTTTTTCAATCGGTAATATAGATAATCCATTCAACTTTTTTTGCGCCATGGTTGATTTTAAGTAAGATTTTATCAATTTTAGTTTTAAAAAACTTCTTCCAAGTTTCTAGTTTGTGGTCGAGGGCGGCCAGAGGCAATTGTTACAGGAACTGATATCATTATTCTATAAGCAATATAAGTATTTAAAAAAGAATCAAGTCTTTTTATCTAATTGAGTATATCGACTAGAGTACTATCATCTCTTCTTTTTTGGGATTGTATCAATGATTCAACTTTTTTTTTCCCTTAAGTTTTGAATAACTGGATTCACACTTTCTATTTGACATATTTAAATTTTGATAAATACTAAAAGGATAATATATGCATGTGTATTGAAATATCAAGAAAAAGAAATATTAGATGAAAACTAATACTAAAAAGTTGGAATAGAAGGATCTGATTCATTAACTTGACGTGAAAATAAATATTTGTTGCTTTCACAATATACTTCTCGTAAGTTTTAGCTCGATAGACGAAAAATGCATAACAATAAGATCTTTTGGAGGCACAAAAGGAAAAATATAATAGTAGTAACGTTTGGTGAGAACTAAGAAATATAAAAAAGAAATTGAATATTGTGGAAACCAAGAAAGAAAGTGGTCCACTTTTAAGAAACAGAGATATTTTTCCTTTTTAGTTTTTACCAAGATACATATAATAAGAGTAAAAATACTTAATTTTAAAAAATATTATAGGATAAAAAGTGGGGCCCCCTAAAATTGGGGGCCTAAAGCTTGGGCTTCCGTGCCTTTACCCAAAAGCCGGCCCTGTGACAGTGTTGAAAGATGGCCAAAACTACTCATCTCGCTTTGAGGCAGTGAAGCACTTAACGAAAATCCTTCAGACTCTTTGCTTCTCTTTGCCGCTTTAGACAGGGAATATGTCCTTGGCTGTGTATTTCACTTTTTTATGGGGCTGGAAGTTCATAGATAATTGACAGGTAAAAGAAAATTCAAGGTGTCGAAAAAAATTAATCTAAAGGGGTAACATGAAAAAAAAAAAAAAAAGAGGACAAGTTACAGATTTTTTGCTGCAGAAGTACAGGATAATGGGATAAGTCATGATTTAGGATAATTTGACATACAATTGTGTTATATTTTTAAGCAAATTTGGAAAATCATATATATAGTAATACAAACAAATCGGATATCATTAATGTTAAGATCAGCAATTATCTTGAAAAATACAAAAGGTAATTTGTACTTTTATTGCCACCTAAATCACATACAAGCAAGAATGAAGTAAGGCCTTCTTTTGTATCCTTTAATGGACAAATTGTAATAACCAACTTGAACTTGCTTTAGTTAGTAATAGCAGTTTGATGAAGGAGAGGAATTGCGATAAGTTGTATGGAATTTATATGGTCTCAAAGTTGTTTCCAATATTAACTGTGTACTTGTACAAATTAAACTGCAGAAGCAATAGGAGACATTCTTCTCCAATTAGACCTGCATCATAAACTGCTTAGGATTTGCTGTAAAACCAACAGATGAGAATCCACATTAGAATAGTATCTATAGCTGGTCAGTTTAACAAATCTATAGCATGAGTTATAGTGTGTGAGTGCCTTTTAAGAGCACTATAGTACCCAAGAGTGCTTGCAAAAGCATGAATAGCAAAAGAGTAAATGTCACGACCCAAAATCTGACTAGTCATGATGGCATCTAACTCAACCTACTAGGTAAGTTAATTAACCACTAACCAATTCCAATAACAATTTATAAAATAATTAAGTAATGAAAAGTCTTAATCTTATACATTCCCCAAGAACTGGTAGTATAAATCATGAGCTTCTAAGAATAGAATTTACAAAGCTGATATGAAGTAAATACATCTTCTGTTTGAAAAGTACGTAAACAGAGTTTTTATAAATCTAAGACTATCATGAACAAGAGGCAGCTACAATAGGAACGCTGGTACATCTTCAAATCTGGCAACCATCAAGCACAAGAAGCCAACATCTGCACGCAATGTGCAGAAGTGTAGTATCAGTACAACCGACCCCATGTACTGAGTAAGTAACAAACCTAACTTTAGATTGAAAGCAGTGACGAGCTGGAACATAGGTCAGGTCCAACACCAATAACCAATAGCAGTTCATAACAACGTAGGGCATATAAATATGAAAGCAATTCAGAAATAAAATGCTCAGCTTTATCATAATTTTCCAAAAATAGTTTCGCTTTTCAAGAATAACAGTGAAAGCCCAAATCCTTTACCGAAATCGTCGAAAAGTATGAGATAGTTTGAAAACTGTAAATTTTTCCAAAAAAAAAATCCTTTCCAAAATAAGTAACATGTTTCATTTCTTTTCCAGATAGCAAGTGTGAAATACCTCTCTATGCTCACATATCAATATGTGTAAAATCCATAAATGACGTGATATCGTACAACATGAGGAAAACTGCGTCTCTATGCATGTATGTATTGTGTGACAATGCCATGTATCTCAGAGATAAATCATGTACTCACACTCTCAGAGTACTCAATCTCACTGTATCATAATTTCTACTCATCATGATTAACCACTCGGTACTGTATATGGCCCATACGACCTAGGGAAATCCATCCTAGAACATATACAACAATGACTATAAGTCACCCAGTACCGAGGAAAAAGGGCAATCCAACCCTGTGGAGAAATCCATCTCCAGGTATCAAGTACTTCGGACAAATCCATGTCCAAGGAAATTCATCCCTCAATAGTATCATTCGCGCTCACTAGGGGTGTGTTACAGACTCCGAAGGGGCTCCTACAGCCCAAGCGCTATCATAAGCCAGATCCAGGCATAAATCAATATAGCATGATGCGACGTGCAGCCCGATCCCATAACTGTCACTCATAATCAGGCTTTCGGCCTCACTTAGTCATCAATCTCTCCAGTCTCACTCACAGGCTCACAATGTTATGAAACTAGCCTGACAACAATGATATGATGTATCAATAAATAACAACTGAGACTAAGATATGATATGAATGTATGAATATGACTGAGTATGAAATATCAATGAAATGAGTTAGATGACAGCAAGAAACGACCACTATAGGTCCCAACAGTATAAGCATAAAGCTTAAATATGATATCTAGCATGATTTACAGCTCAATTACTTTATCACATGGTGAAAACACGGATATCAACAAAATAGGGCCACTATTCATGTAACACCCTGGAAAAATTTGAAGTACTTAAGTGGTAAGCCCGGTAAATTTTGCAAAGAAAATAATATTTTATGGTGTCGGACTAGGCTTACGTGTTTGAGGATTGTAGAAATTCTTCGCTACTTTTTGGGATGAACAATGCACCGGAAAGTAAAAAAATTCTTTTTAGCGAAAAAGTGCATTTCTGCTGTCCATTATGCGACCGCAGAATTACTTTGCGGATCGCATAATGGCCGCAGAGTGAGGCAGTTAATTAGGCTAATTGGAAGTAATTATGCGGTCGACTATGCAACTGCATAACTGTTATGCAGTGCATTATGTGACCGCATAGCGGTTATGCAGACCGCATAGTGATCGCATAGTGACCGTATACATAGACAGTTCTTTTGTCTATTTTGTAACCAACTATGCGACCGATATGCGGTCAGCATATTGGTTATGCGATCGCATACCGTGTTCCGAAGCTCCATTTTTGGGTTTTTAAAACCCGACCCTATTTTGTTAAATACACTCTTTGGGTTATTGTTGAGCTATTATCTGACATTTTAGAGGGAGAGAGGGTGCCCTAGAGTGAGAAGGTGTTCTTCAATTCTTACTTAAGTTTTGGAAGATTAAGAAGGCAAGCTCACTAGGTCTTCATCCTAGAGGAAAGATTCTACACCCTAAACCCTAATTTCGAAATCATCTGAACATGGGTAATTAGCAAGATAAGGTTTGGGCATGCGAGTTGATTATTTTACATGCATGTGATATCAAGGGGTGTAGGAAGATTGTTTAACTAAGCATGGTAAAGATTGGGTTGTGGGATGATGGAATCCTCCATAAAAGAGACCTTGAAACTTTATGCACACCTTGTGTTTGATAAAATGCTCAAATGAGCTAGAAATATGATCATCTTCCTAATTGTGGTTCAATTTGTTATATTTCTAAAATAGATTGAAATTGCTAAGA